>JAGQDJ010000183.1:111345-215414 GCA_022885665.1 Triops longicaudatus | reverse complement strand
TATATAAATGAAAAAAAAAAAATGCAACTTGACAGCAATGCCTTTCCTTTTTCTTATTCCTTTGGCATAGCCTAGGTCGTGAAGAGGCACTGAACCTTGGAATTAGTGGGTGTGGTGGAGTGAAGGTCGGCCAATACCGGGTAATACTTGATAAACAAGCATGCAAACTTCATACCAGTAACCAAACTGATGGATTCGTCGGATAATTCATTCTTGGCAGTGACACTCCGAAAACCCATAAGCTATAACACAGGAAAAGGGCCGAAGTTCGTTTTGTAATTTTGAACACCGAATTCGTTAGAGCAAAGAAAGCTTCTTATTGTATTTTTATTTCGGTGGTAGAAGAATAGTCACCGGAATAACTTTCTTGAACGAACGGAGCCTCTGACGGTCATAGTTGTCTTTTAGCAGTGAAAATTCGGTGACAATGTGCCCAAAAATCTGTTAATTTCAACTTTGTGTAGCCACAAAATCTCGATTTCACTATACTAAGAAATCTTGATTTTAATATACTAAGAAATCCTATTAATTACTGAATTTAACAACAATTAGTTTATTGCGAGTTGAAGCGCAGTAGATGGTTTTCCATAAAATATCCAAGAACATGTGTTCAGAATAATCTTACGGAAATACAAAAAAAAGTTAAAATACTGCTTAAAAGGGGGAAAACACAATAATTAGGCAATCTTGGCATATTACCGAAGTTACTATCCAAATTGTAAAAACGAAAGGCCTCGGTGTGACATTTTGAGTGACCATTAAGTCATCTAGCTTCGACTTATGGATTTTGATGGATGGCTGTCCACCAAGCTGATAGAAAGTACGAACTAATTCACGCTCATCGCTCTTCATAGCTTGTCACACTTCCTCATTCGAATAGGCTAATCACTCTGAGTAAGGTGTCAAGTTTTTACTGAACAACGAGTGTTTGATGACCCTTTCAATCTTATTAAAATCGCTTTTTCTCAATTTTTTCATTGCTGGGGCACTAACGCTTCTCACACCGCTTTTTATGTCATTCTTGAGAACTTCGTTCAGCCGTTTTATCCCACTCACCAACCAGAAGCTAAGACTAAATTCAGACATCCCGAACACGACATAATTT
Source organism: Triops longicaudatus (assembly GCA_022885665.1). Classification (NCBI taxonomy): domain Eukaryota; kingdom Metazoa; phylum Arthropoda; class Branchiopoda; order Notostraca; family Triopsidae; genus Triops; species Triops longicaudatus. Next base: position 214,309 of record JAGQDJ010000183.1, on the reverse strand, counting down.
TTACCGATTTCATACCGTCCGGCCATTTCTGAGCCTTCGCAACATCGATACTCGATTTTCTTTGTTTTGCTCAGTAACACGTGTTAAGACGGCAATGGAAACACAGTCTAAGTTGGAGCTTTAACGCGGCCTAATACCACCAAGTACTTGCATGATCAGCTAAAGTCACATTTTAGTGATCTTTTCACACAAAGAATGTATTATTTCGCCTACAATGAAAACGAACATAAGCTACACGCTACGTTTTGTACTGTACACGTAACAAGATCATAAACAGGAAGCAGACCACGTTGCTGCGACTTACGAAGCTTGAAAGCTTTCAGCGATAATTAATCGTGTAATTAATCGTGTATAAATCTGTGGAGCAGCCTTTAATGTAGTTGCCGTTACAAAGATTTTTGAAACGTATCTTCTTTTGGTCTCGTTAGTTTCATGCAAACTGGATTCTTTTTTTTACTCAGGCGTAGATTAATGCTCATTGTTATTACTTACACATTTTAATTTTTTCTTTTAAAATATTTTTTTTTAAATTATCACTTGTACTAGTTTGGAAGACAAGTTTTCAAGAAAAATAAAAGGTTTTTATACAAAGATATTTTTTTTATTAAGATACCACACAGTGTCGGAAACGAGTGTCGTTTCCTGTCGGTCGTTTTTGGTCTTTTAGGCCTGTCTGAGCCTAGCTTAAGTCACCTAGCTTTCAAAAATACCAGGAGGCAGCTTGGGTTCATACAGTACTGCTATTCGTATTCCAAGAAAGGCGTTAGTGGATCACTGGGATAAGCTACAGGCGGTACTTCCGTCGTTATGTTGCCCTTCAGAAAAGAAAACCCTATTGCGTAGGTTTTTCATTCTTTTTTCTACGCTTTTATGGGACAGTAATATGGCTAATCTGACCACGAGCTGTTGCCAAGCTGAAACCTTCTGCTCACGCATTTCAGTACATACCCTTAGAAACACGAAATGTGCTGAATTCCTGAATAACAGCAAATTGACAAAATTGAATTTTTGACTTTATTCTTTTTACTTCACTCAGTAAAAGTTTTTATGGTATAACTATGACGCAGTGAAATTTGAAACCAAAGCACACTCATTTTGATTTTTCTATAACTTTTTCTTTAACTATAAATTCAATTAATTAAATTAAAAAAATAGACAATGAAATCGGTTTTAACTCAAATTGAATTTTGAAATTTGAATGGCACAGTAAAAGGTGGAACATCTGCTTGATAGAAACTGATGCTCATTTGACCGTTATTAGTGCTGTAAAGACACTCGCATAATCAAGCAAATTTAAAAAATAGAGTTGTTATTCTCCAGACATGAGTTTTACTTCTTATTAATCTAGAAAACTTGGGAGTTTCTTCCTGTTTTCGTTTGGCTTTTGTCCCTTAAATCGTAAAAACATAACAACACCCAGAAGCGAAGCCGAGACAGGGAAATGAAAGGAAACGAAAATAAAAGCTCGTGCTTCCAATTTAAGCCCTCTGGTGACATTGCATTGGGAAAGGATATAAGTTTTCCCATTCCAATTTCTTTTCTAAAATTTATGCTCTTTCGCTTTCTTTCTGTCTTCTTGGCACGGTGAACTTTGCTTGCGTTTCGCTCAAGTAGAAATACACGACCACGACAGTCAAAACCATCTTTCCTTGAAAAATAATTTAAAAAAGGACGCAATACGAAACACACGCCAATAAAGCGTGAGAGAAATACAACGAAACACCATAATAAAAAAGGGTTAAAACCGCGCAAATTTTTTACGTGAACAATCTTGTGTAACTGTACCCAGAAGATAAATGAAGATACTTTAGAATAGTGTCTCATTTCCCAACCTCACAAGTGCTCAAATTTCTGTTCTTTAGCGTGCAAAAAAAGATAACGACATGCAAATTAGCCTCTCAAAGCTTCTTCCAGCGAGTTAATCAAGACAATTGGAAAACTGAGCCTGGATTTTGCTTATTTTTTTTACTACTTTGTTGCCAATTCCCTTGTTAAAATCAGCAAATCTTACAATCTAAAATTTCGTCAAATCTTACAAAAAATGCTCTTATCTGAACTTTACAAAGCAAAAAAGCCCTGAAGCCATTTAGTTTTTTTTTCGATTATAAACTGAAGGTTCAATAAGTTCAAGATTCCACGAATTTCTTATTGGATAGTTTCACGCTTCTTCTCCGTCCTCTTTGACTTCGGTGCATTTGTATTTTTATCTACCCTTTTTGCAACAATTTCTAATCAATTTTCATTACTCTCATTCCTGTCCATGTCGCAAGACGAACTCGGTCTTATTACCAACCATAATATTGTATTTTTAGCGTTCTTTTGCAATTGAGGCTACAGAAGCTATTCACGTTTTTGCCATTTTCGACTCAAAGACCTTGGCAGTGGCTCAATTTGCATTGAATAATAACTCCGACATAAAAATTAATGAATAAATAAATTTTTTTAAACATAATATTTGTAACAAAACGCTACAAAAGAGCATATAAGTCGTCAAAGATGACTTTAAACCTTTTTTACGCCCTTATTACGAAGTCCTGGTTTTCCTAAATCAATACTTTAGCATTTTCTTGAGCTGTTTGCTTGCTGTAGCCTTTACACCGGTATTTCTCAATGTCTAAATATCTTAACAATTTAATTTTTATCATATTTATTTTTCAACGAATTTTTCAAAATAAGAATCTAAAGCTTGAGCATCTAAGTTTTATGTAAACTTTCTTTTGAACGATACAATTACTAAATCTGACCTTCCTTAATTAATACAGATTAATGACTTTTTTCTTAAAAAAGCAAATAAAACTTGAATCCTTTATGATTGACTGTCTCAGTTAATGAACGCTACTGGTGCCACAATGTAACGGTTCACTACGTTTTGCCATTCGTCACAATTACCGGCAAGTACGGACTTCATCGACGACTGCGCCGATTTTTGTTCAGTGTTAAAGCCACGTTTTCTTGGCTTTGTTGTTGTGGTTAACCGATGTCTACAATTGCGTTCAGATTCTTTAAATTTTTTCTTTCATGTTAGGTCCTTTTATTTCACGTAATTGTATTGGCCTTAAGCTGACTGTGTAATAAGCCTTGCGTTGTTAGCTTGCTGGTAAAAAAAAAGAGGAAATAGTTGCTCAATATGTTGTGCCATTTCTTTCCTGGCTGATTACGCTTTTTCCTCCTCGACGTTTAAGAGCGCCGAATTACAAGTGGAGGAAAAGGCATAACACGCAGGTGACGGAATTCTGTGATCGAAATAATAAATACAAGAAAAAATAACAGGCGGCTAAAAGGAAAAGCTTGGAGAGGCAGAAAAAGTCAATACTCTTCGAAATAAGTTGGTGCAAAGAAAAAAGAGGTTAATCAATTCTTTCGGCGCGTAGAATACAACACATTGAAGAAGCAGAACTTCTAACACGTGTCACAAGCTCCACTTTCGCTGGAAATATTTCTTTTGCGGGGTAAAAAGAATACAGATTTTAACAAGAAAGCGCCCAAGAATGGAAAGGAGCGAGAAACTAGGAAAAGCTTTTAGCTTTTGCATATTGCGTCTTTTCAACGCGTGTCATTCCATGTAAATGAATCGGGTATTCCTGTTACTCATTTCCTAAAACGCCACACACACACACACACACACACCATGAGATGATACTGTCGTTTCTTGGAGATCGAAACGGAAAGTTTGACACTTCATTGAAAGAACTTTAAAAACTCAGAATCGTCTTTACCACTGTTGGAACTTTTCTTAGACATAGCCGAACGTGCGTACCGATTTATTTTATTTTTTTAACTGTTCTAACATGCGATACAAGTAAAATAACATCGATAAGACGAAAGAAGCTTAAAGCTTCAAAGCAATGGATTCGATTTACGATGTTTTCACACTTGACCACGCTGTTAAGCTGTTAGAGTGCATGGGTTGGAAAACAGGGTTCAATTTACCACGGAGAAGCACGTTACGCGAGAATGCCAGGAATTCTTTCCGGAAATGACACCTTCTAAATGTTCCTGGTTAGCTAGACTGGCCCAAAGAGCAGCATATACTGACACTGGAGTAACTGCAAAACTTTTGGCTGATTGCCCATGTTCATACTACGCGAACTATTGTGGGCAAACTTCATTCATTTGACGATTGCAAGTTTTGCAAGATGAAATGACGATTACAACGTCTGCAAGATGTTATATTTAAGGGTAGATAGGTTAAATTCTAACGCTGTGCCATTAAAAAAGCTATTCCACCACTGGTAGAATAGTTGGTTAACTCTTCTTGGCTAAAGAAAGTGTCGTATTTAACCCTGATTTTTCCCTGGTTCAGCAGTCACGCTTAGTTAACGCGTCAAGGTATATAACACAGACGTGTTAGACCCATGAACTTCATTATATAACATGAAAAGAAAGTAAGTAAAGATTTAATATGGGTAAATCTCAGGGTAAGTGCCACTGCGTAGTGTGATCTTGGGTCAACGGCGAAACCAGAATATTTTGCCTTCGAGCTACACTTCTTCGAAATTAAAGGTTATTTAATCACTGGGTATTAACTGCAGTTACCAGACAAACCAATAAAGATTCCTATTAATTCGAACAAAGTGATAGGAAAGATTGTACAGACCTAACAAGGGTTAACGAAGGAAGCCAGTTTTTAATGAAAATGCGCACTTACCCTTTAGAATAACGGTCAAACTCCTTTTCAAACGCGTAGAAAGATCTTAGTACGAAAGCTTTACATCGCTGTAGCGTTCTATAACAATTTTGACTCTAAAATATGCAAAACAAGTCAGCTACGAGCGATGTGGCTTTGAAACAGAACGTTTCGAAAGCGACAGGGAAGAGGTATGATGAAGGCGTTGAATCCGGTAAACCTCAGCCGCAAGCTACACCTGCTTGGTTTGAAGGCAATGGAAAGCTGCTGCCCCCGCGCGTCAACTTGAAGTGACGCAACTATTACTTTCATAGGATTTCCCCCGGTTATCCTGTTGCACAAATCCTTGGCCGTAAAAATTCCTACTGCATTAACAAAAAAGAATGAAAAGCGTGGGCCCTTAAGGGCAACGTGTCTTGGCTATGAATCACGTAAACCTCACCTAAGCTGCACAAGCGAGATATTACCGGGAGTCTTCATAGGTAATGACGTGTACCTGCGGCGTGTGAGATAATTCCACGGCATAAGCCATAAATCACACGCAGCTATATAGTCACTAGCACGCTTACAATGTACGCAAAACTCTACTGGGATTTCCTTGAACGAAAACGGATGATACATAGGAAAGTAAGAAGCTAACGACTCCCCAAGCAGATGCTACCACATAGTCTGCTCAACCACAATGTGTCCGGTGGGAAAACTGATATACACGTACCTTGATTATTGTCTATGTTGAAAGTACTCTATATACCAACGCCTAGTTATACTGACCACACCACAGAAGGCTTACAATGTTATCATGCAAATCAGCGAGAATAACTTACCCTCGTTTCTACCCCACGTTCACACTATTCAGCACTTAGGTTTTTACTTTTTCTCCTCATTACGTTTCACACCTTACCACATGCATTAATGTACTATATTTCACATATTGTATTTTATGTACGTATTCGATTACACAGCTTAACATATTTCTATCGATTGCTGGTTATCTTTTCAGCACATCAAGCCCATAGTTAAACGTCGACAGTGGCGCCACCATTGCACTTTGAGCCACGTTGTAAAATATGGCTAACTTCTTAAATGATAAAATTTATCAGAATCTTGAGATTCGAAACGGCTGTAACATACCAAGTGATTCTTTTAAAAGCCACACAAAGGTTTATAGAGATTAGAGAACGTTTGAGTGCAATTTAATCGCTTGAATTTCTCTCTGCGTTAATCAGATTAGGTGACTGATCCTTTCAAGCCGACAATTAACGCTGGAATCAGTCGCTTCCGTCACGCGAGACAACAATGTTCATTATCGAACTTCGTCAAAGGCCACAATAGCTTTCCTTTATCCATTACTTCCCTCCGGGTACTTCAGGCCAATCGATACTCCGCTTTCTTTTCCCATCATATCCTTCATTCCCATCCACACAATCAAACTAAAAAAGTCAGAAAAATATTGGCAAACCAAGCAAAACTCCTCAACGATTTCCCACTTGACTCGCCTATTCAAGTTCCCAGCCTTTTGATCAAGGCCAGCGATAAAGCAAAAAAATCTGCCGACTACAAAAGGGAGGACATTAGCATTTTCTTTATTATTCTTGAAAGGTTCCGTGTTCAGCCGCGTGAAAGCGAAAGTTCCGGACCGGAATCTGTTTTTTTTTTTCTTTCCCCAAATTATACTTTTTCGTTTTGCACCAATGTCAAAAGAAGTGAAACTGACCAGTTTTCGAAAAGAGAACTGATGAGGCACATTTATTTCTTCGGATGAATTAGCAAGAAATATACGACTAAAAAACTGTTTCACTCTTAGTTGCAGCAACTGAGGGGAAAAAATGGACCAAAAAACTAGTTTTCCCTGCCACATTAGAGCTACATACCAAAAGAGAAAAGAAAAAATAATGGATGGACAAAAGAAGACAGCTGCCGAATATTTGTTTCTGTTCCGTTAAAGCCACTGGGATGGACAACGTCTTTTTCGGTGGAGTAAGAAAAAAATCACACAAAAAATCATCTGGGTTAAATACAGTCAAAACAAAACACTACAAGAACAAATTCCTGGCTCATTTTTTTGGCAAAGAAGGAATGGTCAGTTTTGCACAACTGTGTTTTTTTTTGCAAAATTCACTCACTAAGGAGCTGCCCTAATTAGCTCTGTTTGTTCTAATTAGAAAAAATGACTAAAAATATCCTAAACTGCCAAAGAATTAAAATTAACATCACACAAGCTCCATAACAATTTTCAGATCTACATTTTCAAAACCTCCCTTTTCCAATAGGCTCCACCCTTTTTTTCTAGCCAATCTCTTTTGTGCCTGCTCTTAAACATATTCACATATTTGTTTTTTCGAGCCTTGTTAACAATCCAAGGCCCATTTTAACCCGGTTTTTAAGAAAAATTCCCTCCACCCTCTTAAGGTGTTTTAGGCCACCGAAAGGGGCGGAGCTGAACAATATAGCTGCACCGATCGAAAAAAAAAATTGCCCACACACGCGCACATCACTATACTGAAAGCGAAGAGGTACCATTTTTTAGTATCTTTTATATATCCAAAAGGAAAGAACGAGCTGCTGAAAACGCACTAGGCCACGCCCCCTTTTTGCACCCTCCATTGCACGACGGGAAAAAGCGTATTGGTTTATACATATTTTTTGTCTTTAAAATATCTGGCAGCCCGCAGATTCTTTTCCCTAATGCAAGGGTATTCTGCTTCTTTTTCTTGCTAAGCTCCGCCCATTCCTTTGAAAAAACGGTAAAATATTGGAAAAAGGTCATCGAAAACTTTAGCTCAAGTTCTACAAAGTGGTTGAGAGTGGTGGGAGGAGTTTTCTGGTTAAGGGGGCGTTGTCGCAGGTGTTGGAGTGCGGAGATAAAAAAGATTTTTTTGGGGGAGGAGACGTTATTTTCTTCCTATTTTTGCGTTCTTCGTCTTTAAACAAAAGTGGCCAAATTGGGCGAAGGATGGCCGCCTTTCCGTGGTCCGTACTGTCCAATGAAAGATCCATCTTCCGCAAACTCCCCTAGGGAAATACAGCCAAAGAGAAAGACAATTAGATTTCAGCTTCCGAGCGTTTTCTCAGCGCGTTCGTCTTAACCCCAGACACTTAAAAACTAAGGACTTTTGAATCCATTTCATGCAACATGAGACGGTTCCCTCACTCAGGCGTGTTTGACTTACGCTTAAGCAATTCAATAAACTTTAACGACGAGACTTTAAAGCTCCCAACTCAAGTGCTTCAAGTGTGAGATGAGTCGAGCGGGTAAACTAATTTGGGGGACTGAGCCAAGTGGTCGGTAAACTAACATTAAGTTTTGCGCTTCGCCGTGAGCTTTTCAAGAACTTAACGACATTGGCAACAAAGATCCTTGTCGGAAGCAAATATGAGATACAGTTGTACAAATGGTTTCAAAATTTTACAATTTATTAAAAAACTACAAGCTAATTTGAAAGAAGATACTTCTTAATGTACTTAATATTCTCAAGAATATAAAACTACACAAAAACGTCAAAAATAAATCAAGAGATAATTTACAAGTAAAATCGCTTCAAAAGGCGCAAAAAGGCCATTATAATCGTTACAAACCACCAAAGTCGTTCAAAGGTCTCGTCTTCCATGCAAATCGCGCTACCAGCACAAAAATCGTGCAAAATGCATGAAATGGTTTCAAAAATGCAAGTCAGTAAAGCAAATAAGGATTGTAACACTTACCTCAAGTAAAAAAAAAAAGGAAAACGGTGGAATGTTTAAAAAGGTATCAAGTGTTCGTCCAGGAAAAAAAAGGTCGGCTATTCACATACACGCATTCGCACATACGCACGCAAAAAGGTTATGATACTGTCTGGGAGAGGTTTTAAACTAAGGTGGCGAAGGCCGAGGATTGGTCAGTCCGCGGTGGACGACCATATTTGCCAATAAACGACCCGTCTTCGCCAATACCGGCATCTGCAGGGGTAACAAAACGATAAACATTCCAAAAAATGCACAACACGGCGAAATTAACACAAATTAAACATTCTTATCCGTGCACGTGATGCGTTCAATGCTTCGACATGCTGTAACACGAAATACCAGGCATTTTTTTAATAAAAAAGACAAATTACCTGCTTCGCCGTCACCGTATTCCGCCATGGAATCTGTATCACTTTCTGGTGGAATCTTTACGCTGCTTCCCATCGAAGCTTTACTCTGTGATCGACTGCTTCCAACTCTAGAATATTCAACGAGTCTTGATTAAAAACGGTTCGCAAGACTGAAAGCTTAAGAAACTTTAAAAAACGGCACGAAAATTTGCTTTCTTTTCTATTCCCGAAGACTGATTTTACCGAAAATAACTGTTTTAAAATATGAACGAATAATATAGACAAGAACCGAACTGCGAAAAGACTACAAAGTTAAATGAACAATCAAAAGATTTTTTGAAAATGAATAAGATTTATCTAAACAACAAGTCAATGTGACTAAATAAAAATAAAAAATTCAAGCAAATTATTCGTAAGATTAAAAAGTTAAAAATAATTTAAAACTTATAAATAAATTAAATTGCTTACAAAAGAAATTCTACCGTTAAGATTTCCAAAACTAGCCAACGAAGGAATCGTCAAGGTACGAAAAAAATGTTTTAAATATGCAAAGAACTCAATTACGGATTGGAATATTCAGTGAATCCTGGTTCATCCAGTTCGCTCCTGCCCTGAGCATATTCACGTTCATGGACGGCGTATTTTCCTCCTCGGTTGCGTTTCACGACGCAGACCAACACCAGTACCAGCAACAAGAAGACCAAGGCCAGCATCATCCCGATGAACCAGCCTGCCGTTGCTACGCTCTCATTAGCTTGCACAAATGGTCCATCTATCAGACAAAGGACACATTAAAATTCATCAGTCTCTTAGGCGTGTCAATCTTTCAAAGCGTTACGAAAAGCTTCGTAAGCCAAGAAGTTGACCGACTTACGCAGCACTTTAGCTTACCGGCACTGTAAATCTCCACTTCTTCGGGATCACTGGGTGTGGAGTGATCTCCATCCACGGAGACGACTCGGAAATCGTAGAGCTGTCCGGATTCCAGGCCTCGGATGATGATAAAGTTTTCGTCAAGCTCTTCGCTGCTGGATTCGTACATAGTCTCGCCTTTACGTCTATTTCAACAAATCCAAGATTAGAAAAAGAACTATTAAAATTTCTCGTAACAAAACTTATTCGCTCTTAAGCTTATTCATTTCCAGAATGTATGCCAAAGCCCTTATCCCGATGAAAAATAGCAGTTTATCAGAAATAAGGTAGAAATAGCAGCACACACGAAACACATAATACTAAAAAATAAAAATACTGACAATTAATTATTTATTGCACATATTAAAAAACGTTAAAGAAATACGGTTTGTAAATAAAAAAAATCTGGTACGGAAAGTGAGCTATGTTGGTTAAAACAAGTCAAAAGAAACTCCGAGACCGTTGGACACGTCATGGCGCAGAGTTGCAACAGACGAAAGGGACGTAAATTCTTCTTAGAAGACGCAAAAAGCCTCAAAAATGACGAAAATTCGTCCTGGAAAGAGAACTAAGCCCGGAATTTTCAAGTCAATTTACTTGTGTTGGACGTAGAAATGCGACCCAGGGCGACCTTCGACATTGGGCATCCATTTGACTCGGATTCCGGGCATGCCGTTGTCGAGTTCAATTTGCTGCCACGCGAAGTGCGGCTTATCGGGCGCAAAAGCTTGCAAACCTCGCGTACTTCTTTCGATAAAGTAGCCTTCGCCTTCGCCAGCGACGGTGGTGGCTTTAATATGCAGCCGGTATTTGGTATTAGGCTCCAAACCGGCCAATTTGGCGCTGGTTTGCAAAGGATCCAAAATGGGCGGTTCCCTTTCGCGCAACGGACCGACTTGGGTGTTTTCCACCTTTTGGTAGTAAATGCGGTAGCCGGTCAAGATGCCATTAGGCTCTTCGGGCTGCTTCCACATCAGGTAGAGGGCGGAAGAACCCATGGAAATGGCTTCGAAGAAGTCGACGGCACCGGGACGGCCTTGGGGCGTGGTGAAGGTCAAGACTTCCGACGGGGGACCGTGGTAGGCGGAGTTAATCACGCGTACGCGGACCCGGTTGACGGAATGAGGCACAAATTTGCGCACCAAAGCTTTCGTGGCGTCCCTGGAGACGACCATTTCCCGTGGACGAGCGTCATCTTCTTTGTCTGTCCATGTTTCGATCTGTGAACAAAGGAAATATTTAATTAAATCAAAATTAAATAAAAATAATTAAATATAAATTAATAATTAAAATAATTAAATATAAATTAATAATTAAAATAATTAAATATAAATTAATAATTAAAATAATTAAATATAAATTAATAATTAAATAATTTAAAAAAAAATATTTCACTATGTATAGTAAGGGTGGTTTCTCGTACAATAAGAAGCGAAGTTGAAAAATTTTTTGGGTTTATCTCTGAAAAATGTCTCAGATTTCAGCTTATTTGGGCAGCGAGACTTGGTTTTCTAGAAATTAGGGAAAAATTTTCATTCCTGTAGGAAATTAATTCGAAAAATTAATTCAGCGTATTACGCTGACAATATTCAGCCCCCAACTTTCTAATTTTCGGCCTCCGTACATGACGCACCCTCGTTTTACGCGATTCTCGTCAATTCACGAGCGACATTTCCTGTGACACGAAAACTTGCAAGCGTAATCGACGCTACTACCGCTTTCAAGCACTCAACACCTAAATAAGCAAGTGCGAAGAACGTTTCTATTTCATCAGAAGCCTTCCAAGTGCCTGTTTTTGGCTTTTGTCCACATTTCTGCCTTTCGCTCTCGAAACTTGTCGAGTATCCGCTAAAAACTTACTTTATAGCCTCGGAAATGGCCTTGGACGGTGCTTTCATCCACAGGATTCCACGAGAGGAGTGCGCTTTTGGCGTCCATCACTTCAATGAGTGTCAAGTTGGTTGGCGCTGCTGTCGGCACGTCCTCACCCGAATAGCCGGTCACTTCTTGCGCGGCCACGTTGGCTTCCCCCTTCGAGTTAATGGCCACCACTTTCATGCGATAACGCCGGAACGTGGGCTGATTCGGAACCGCCAAACTGCTCTGGCGCCAGTCCGTAATATCTTCAATGTTCCAATTCTCCCCGGGCACGTCTTTCCGCCAGTACACGCGGTACCGGAACCCTTGTGCGTTGTGCTCAATTTCTGGCATGGGCTAAAAAAAAAAACCGAAAAAATCCATTAAATTTATTCAATTAAACTCTCACAATGAAAATCTTATACCCTTTCCATTGAATAAAAATAAGCCTTGAAAGTCCTAAAACAAATCGTATGAAAATAGGGAATTCTGCACAATGCAGAAAAATTAAATAGAAAAATAAAATTGCAGAAAATGCAACATTTAATGTTCATAAATCAGTCTTCGATCATTTCAAGAAATAAGACAACTACAATAACAGTAATATATAGAAGCAGTATTTAATATATATTAAATTAGTACTTTACAGTAAGATTAACAATTAAGTAGTTAACTTTAAGGAGATCAGTAATTAGCATAAGCTTATGACCTTTCGAGTTTTCCGGTCTTTTAGACACTTTTTGGTCCTACTAAACAAAAACTTTAAGCTTGCAACAAGAAATTTCAAAAGATAGTAAAAACAGGAAAGACTGCAAAAAATCCTGCAAGAGTGGAAAACATGGTTTACATTCCACGTGACGACTAAATTGGTTGGCTCGGTGCCACGCCCTTCAACGTTATCCGGGTTCTTGAAAGGCACATCCGGGGGCGTGGTGCAGACGGCTGAATGACCCGAGGGTGTGGAAGGTCCAATTTTGTTACGGGCAATCACACGGAAGGTATAATTAGCCCAGGGCGACATTTCCACTTTGAAGCGGGTTTCCGTGGCAGGAACGTTCTCAAAGGAGACTTCCCATGAATCGGGCGTAAAACTCGTGTTGTACTGCAAAGTGTACGTCAGAATGGGCGCACGGTTGTCACCCATCGGGGTCCATTCAATCACAGCGTCGCGTGGGTTGCACTGCACCGACTCCAAACGCGGTGGATTCGGAACATCTACGTGCCAAACGCAAGAAAATCGGTTAAATCACTAAACACAGTTCCACACGAATTAATTTAAACAAAGTATTACTTTAAAATGCTGAACTAGCACTTACATAAACATACAAAATTAAAACGCAGAGATTTGAATGAAGAATAAGCAACAAAAAATTTATTTGAAAGCACAAACATAACCAAAATTCACAAAAAATGAAAATTATCTACGTTGCAAAGTGTATGAAGATTTTTTAAAAATTAAGCTCACCTTCGACAATAAGACGAGCTGTGGCAGTAGCGTTATCGAGCTGGGTACGGGCCACGCACGTATAATCGCCAGTATCCAATTCGGTGGTTTTGGTGATGGTGAGAGAGTAATCTTGTGATTGGACGAAACGCGGTTCTTGTTCGAAATCGATCAACTCGCCGTCATTTAGCCAGTCAATAGTAAGATTCAAGGACGAATCGGATATAGCGTTACAACGGAAAGTGGCAGTACTGCCGGCCGGTACTTCGTAATCCTCCGGAGGGTCTACGATCCTTGTGCGTTCTAAATAAAATGAGAATACGTCAGGTTACAAGAAACGTAGAAAATAACTTCACAATATTTTTTTTCAAAAATAGTAGATAAAACTGTCGAATCATCACCTTTGACGATCAATGTGCCTTGGGCGCTTTTGGATCCCAATTTATTGGTAGCGTAACATGTGTACGCGCCAGCATCGGTAAACGTGACTTCCCTGGAGCAAAAAATTTCCAAAAATTAGTTTTCAGCGCAACAAATCCAATTTCTCGATACTCAAGGACAAAAACTGCCTGAACATGGCCAGTTTTACGTAACGAAGCTGAAATTTGACAATTTCATTCACATTTCAGCCTCGTTTGCTTTGGTCGCATGTCATGTAAGGCAAAAAGGCCCTGAGTTATGTAAAACGCGTTTCGGAGGACGTATTAGCATTACCTGATTTCGAGGCCACCGTCAGGCAAGACGTGGTACCGCCCACCCGTCAATTCTTCGCCATCTCGGACCCATTTCACGACAGGTTTCGGCGCTCCAAAGACTTTGCAAGTCAAATTGACCGAAGATCCGTCCACGGTAGCGACGTCACGCGGTGATTCTTCGATTTCCGGGGCCAAAGCTTTTCAAACATACAAATAAAGGTAATTTTATTTCAAACATGAAAATAAAAGTAAGGCTCAGAGAAACACAACATGAGAAATAAACACAAGAAAATCTAATGATCCGCAAAGACAAATAAATTAATATGAATCATCCAGCTCGTACGTTAAGCTCGTTCCTTTGAATTCAAACAAAACCAAACGTCTCAAATTCAAAAAGAAATTCAGCCTGGAAAGCATATTTACGCCAAGGAGCACTAAAAAGCGCTGTTTAAGAAAGAAGGACGCTACAAAGCAAGAAAAACGAAAGTTTCGTTGACTTGAACGTAGGTTAGTAACTTGGTATAAGTTAATTGACTCGCTTTTTCCTAGAAAGGCCCATTTGAGGCCTCTTCCCGTCCTTACAAGGATCAAACGCGAGTTTCGCTAACAAAGTTACAAAGAAAACCGCAAAAAGAGGCTAAAAACAGCTTCGAAAGCTTAAAAACAAAACTGGAAGCTCTTAAGGCTTCTTAGAACTCCTCGAGGAGAAGAAAACGAGCCCTTTTATAGCTCACTCAGCTAAACAATGTATCAAGCGCTGAAGGGTCTCCATGAGACCAAAATAGAAAGAAAAAGGCAACGACATAAGAGAAATTTTTTCAATGCTTAAACTTCTTTTTGGCTTTTGTTACCTAAAACGTTCAAGTAAACGTCCTTGTAGACGTAACCCAAACTGTTGGTGGCGTTACAACCGTAGTTGCCAGTATCGCCCTTGGTAAGCTTTTCTAAAACGATGGCATTGGGCAAGATTTTGCGCCGAGGATTGTATGGGGCTTCTTCGATGGGTTTGCCGTTGTGAACCCACTTAATTTCAGGAGCGGGCAATCCATTGGCTTCGCACTTGAATTCCACCGTTTCGTCCTCGGCTGCGTTGATTTCTTGAGGCTCCTCAGTAAAATACGGAGCAGCTACATGTGGAAAAACAAAGATATCTCGTAAGTGAACAGATCTTTTTTTAAATTACTTATTTTGTACAAAAATCTTCCTAACCTGGTCAAGAACACAACAAACGTTAAAAAAACGTGCAATTTAATTTTAAAATAAAAATGGAAAAAATTCGCCCAAAATTAATCTTAACCTAAATAAAAAAAAAATTAATCGAGAAATTTAAAAGAAAAGGAGACGTTGCGTACCCAAGACTCTGACGTCAATGGAGTACGATTTGGCCAGTCCAACACCGTTACTGGCCTCGCACTCGTAATTGCCTTCGTCTTCGAAATCGACACTCTTAATAATCAAAGTTTTGCCATAATTCGAGTACGTCGTCCTGCCACGGGGCAAAGCTCCGCCCTGTTTCTTCCACCGGATTTGCGGCAACGGCGTACCACCGAAAACACACCACAATTCTAAACGTTTGCCTCTTAATGCGACTTGATTCTTCCTGGAAACGTATTGTTGAATGGGCTCATGCTTGTTTTGAGCTGCAGCACTGCCCGTGGGAATAACTTCCAGAATAACTTTATTGCCCAGCTTGTATTCGTTCCTACAACAAACAATATTGGTCATTATAATTTATTATTTGACATTATTATAAGGCAATTTTATATTTTCTAGACTATTATTTGCTTCCCTTGTATTTTTTTTTTTAATTCTCACAAATATTTTAAAACGAAAGATTTAACCACAAGTTAAAGGAAGCCCCAGATATTTTACTTATGTTGCATTTCTATTTAACGTTCGATATTTAGCTTGATTCTGCGAGCCCATTATTAATATTTTATAATACTATTATACAGATTCTACTGTTTATCCTAGTTATTTGATTTATACGTATTGACTGATTAGTATTACATTAATTAATTTGATTTTTTAGTTAACTACCTAAATAACGAAGTAGCTGAACAAGCGTAAACGAAATCGTCACTAGCGTCATCTCGTGTGACGTTAGACAGCCACAAAGTGCCTTCGGGATCGACAGTCATTCGGGACGAGTTAATACTCCTTAAAGCTCCATTGGAATTCTAAACAAGACAGGCAAAATTTAGTATCGGTCTCAAACCTTTCCGGCTGATTATTTTTTAAATCTAGAAATCGATAGTTTCTCTCGAATTACTTGGATCATCCAATAAACTGAAGGTTTGGGCCAACCATCGGGTGGCTGGCACTTCAAAGAGTAGGGCTGGCCTTCTTGGGCTGACAGTGTGAAAGGTGGTTCGTCTTTGAAGCTGTTTAATTCGGATTTCCGCACAAAGACGGAATTAGACGTGGCAGTGCCCCATTCGTTGGACGCGAAACATTGATACTGGCCGATATCTTCGTCCCTGGGCCGTGTAATGACCAGTGTGCCTCGCCCTGGCTGCTGCGAAATACGATCATCGTACGACTGCCACTGGAATTCGAACCCGTTCTTCACCCATTTGTACCTAAAACAAATTCAAATGATTAAAAGGCTCAAACTTTTATTAGATTTTTTATTTACAAAAAAAAATAAAAAATCTTTTTATAATCGCATATCCTTTAAAAGCACTCAAAATAAACATCTTACGAGCTTTTTACTTAAACGTTTACAATACTTCCATGGCAAGACACACGAAAACTACGGGTCTCGTTTCACGCGGAACCACTAGTAATGCATTTCTTACGAGTAAACTCGCCTTACGCGGTATTTGCCCCAAATTCAGTACAAATAGATCGATTTCGGGCACACTTTTTTTTCACCCAGGATCTAACATATCCTTGCAAACCGTACTTAAAGCCACTAGATGTCTACAGTCAGGTGTTCTGTAACTCTATATTAAATTAAATTAAACATTTGATCCGAGGTAAATAAAATCCGCAAGAAAATGGCTTTTCACGAAGCACGGATCAATACCACGGGCTAGGAATTGGAAACTTCAATTCGTGAAGAAAGTAAAGAGCACTTACGCTGGGGCAGGTTCACCTTCAGCTTCACATTCAATGATAAACGGTTTATCGTTCTCGTCTTGGCGCTGGGCCACTTGGAAGAGTAATTCATCCGTGGGAGGCTGTTTGACAATCCGAGGTGGCGACTGAACTACACACCGCCAAACACACACAAAAAAGAAAAGTTTCATGAATGAGAAACGAGACTAAAAACGAGGAACAATAAATTCATTTATAAAAAAAAAGAATTCCCCCCTACGCAGTTTATCACTTACTTAGAGCGGCTGTGAATGGCAGGAGACAAAGTAACGACCAGGGTAACCACGGTCGCGCCATGGTTAATTTCAATTAGCTCCCTTCACGAGGGTGAAGGTTGGTTTACTACGGGTTCCTGAAAGCAAAAGGAAAAATTCAATTAAAAATTTAGAAATACAGCTGTTTAAAGAGTTTAATTATTTCATATGAAGTGTCCGTTCATTCAACTATTACTAACGTGTACTTTTATTAGAACCCTTGCTATAACGAACTGTTGGATATCGCAGACTTTGGATATTAGCGGGTTGTAAATATATCGCATAAAATATAAAAAGCTTCGGATACCGAACACTATTTTTTCCCAACCGCAAGTTCTTTATAGAAGGATTTTACCGTATTAAGCTATGCTAAGGTTTATCTCATAATAGTCTTCAAAATTTTGGTGCGATTACACAGTAGCCCTCGCTTTACGCGGGTCATTGACCAAAAATCCTATATAAACTATACGGGAGTTTCGTGTTACGCGGATCACTGCATTTTAGGACTTAAAATTCCAAGTTTTTCACTAGTTTCTTACAGCAATCTTACACTGTATCTCTCTCCCAAGCCGATCTTCTCAAATTCACTTCCTTTTGTCTACTTCTCAAGTTTACCCTCTCTTAAAAGCCTACCAAACTCTCAAAAACACGCTAAAATTAAGACCATGAATAAATTAGATCTGTTAATGCAATTCTCTCCCTCAAAACAGAAAATAGACAAAAATCTAATACCACGTTTATTGCCAGAAGCCTTAGTCAAACTTGCCAGGTTTCTGTAACGCAATTTCCTCCCCTTATGGGTGGGGAACAGGGGGTAAAGGGGGGTTAAAAGGCATGACTCACAAGAAAAACAGACGCTCAGGACTTACGTTGAGCAAGTTAGAAGAAAACGTGGAATAGAGTTGCTGGTTTGGGAAGATCGATAAACTCGACAAACGGACAATGGGCAGCTAAGTGGGCGGGGCTTACGCGATTCTTTACTGGCAAACGGGGAAACCAGTTTACTTGACATTGCTCGAAGAAACCCACGAAAAATAACAAAAATATAAAAAATGATCCCAGAGGCTATTTCTAATGCTTTTCATCTGAAATTTTATGTCCAAAGCAACAGATATTATTCTACAAAAAGGGATGATCGGATCGTAAAAGAAGGGGAGTTTGACATATTGCTAGCATCAGCAACCCTTGGATTTGTTTTGCTTTTGAATGGATGTTACACGTGTTATTTTTCTGTTTAAAGAAAAAGAAAAGCCGGGTATAAAAAGGACATAAAAGGAAGCTAAAACAAGATGATTCAACATAAGAGGATTTATTGCATTTCTGACATCATTCTTCAGCCAGATTACCCGAGTTTTTCCTTACAAAATGTAAATAATTTACCAAAACGAGAAACCACGCTCTAAAGTCGCTGAGTTCCATTCATACCCTTGGTTTACGAATTAATTCGTTCTCATAAATTTTTATATGTCGATACATTGTAGTTGTTTGTAATAAAGTGTAATAAAACCACTGTATTTTAAAAAGGCCATTTTTTAAGTACGAAAACCGAAAGATTTCGTGAGGGAAATATAAGTTTATAGTTCGTTGGTTATGTGAAAGTAATGATGCGTTCGGATGGGCGTAGCAAATTCAAGTGAGATTCATGAAGGGTCAATCAAGTGGGTTTCTTATTATACGGCATATGAAGCGAGAGGGGGAAATTGTAAAGAACATATAGAAAAGGAAGGAGGGGTGAATGGAAGTACAGTAATAAATCTTTCAGGGCAATATTGTTTGATATCAATAAAGGGAGACTTTCATAGGCTTCGGTTGAATTGGGATTTATTTATTATGCTGTGGTTGGAAAGTACTTCCACTAGTTTCAAATACCGATTTTTGGCGATTTACTGCCGTGTCGAAACCCCCATTTTACGCGAGTTTTGGGAGAAGTGACACCGTAATATATTTTCTAATTTTTCTTCTTATTTTTCCTTTTTCTATAATTTTTCTACATTTTTTAACTTCTTTAATTTCTGCATTTTAATTCAAACTCGCTACAAATGTTTGTATAAATTTTAATTCATTTTTGGGTAAAACTTAAATGTCTGTGCACTACACAAACTGTAACAAAATAATTCAAAATAATATTAATTCCAGAGAAAGATTTCCAGAGTTTAGAGCCAAAACTGTATGTTATAACAGGCTGTAGATTTTTCGAAATATGAGCCAGTATTGCCTGACAGGCTTGTGCCAATACTAGTGTACTCGAAGACACCGTTGTTCTGAACGACGTTGACTCACGCTAGCGAAGTATCACGTAGACGTAAGGTGATAGTTGTGTCAAAATGTTCAATTTTCTCCACGACTTTTCTTTGAATAAAAGTGCATGTACCAGTACTAGTATTTCTTACGCTTTCGTGCATGGACGAATCAGTGCTACAAAACACGTATTTTGTCTGAGTCTCCACCCTAACGTAAACTAAGCTATAATACGTTCTTGTACTTTATTTTGGCGTTTTTGAAAGAACTTCTCACGTATTTATTTTAGAGAATTTCCTTTGGTAAATAGCATTATGAACCAGCCCTTTTTACCGAATTCTATCCTTGTTGGACGACAAAACACGATAAAATGCGAGCCTACGTTAGAGATAAACAAAAAATACACAAAAAGTATACATTTATAAGTATTTTTCTTTCACTTTGTAGTGTTTCCCAGTAATTTGCTCGTTTCTTTAGGTAAATATTCGTTTACATGAATTAATTTCCCTTTATTAGGCGAATTATTTTCAAGTGATTTCTCAATTACACTATTTAAATTTTTCTAAGATTTATTCGGGGCAATTTCGCAATAATGCTCACATTTTTCAGTAATTTATTCATAGCAGATTTTAGGCCATTGAATTTCAGGAAAGCAAAAGTTTCGTGACGTGAAAGACTATTTCTTTTTTTCCCCAACTCTTTGTCGTTGGCTGAAAGGGCAGATATATGGATGCACGCGTATAATAAAGGAGGGCGGGAATATCCTGGGATTTGTTAGCGAGCCTTTTAGGCCGTGAAGGACGTCATTTACCCCAAACTACTTAGGAAGTCTGTTGTTGCGAAGGGCTATGTTTTGTGTTTAGTAAGATAGTGTCATTACAGATGAGTTTGGCCTCTTTAAGTGCTTAATAAGGGAAGGAACGGGGGGCCAAAGCGGCTTATAGCGCATATTTTCCCCGAGAATCGTTAAAGGGAGGCCTATAGGATTTATTGAGCCTTAAGCTCCTTATTTTTACATTAATTTCGCAGTCAATCAATGTTGGCAAGCTGTTTTTCTGTATTGTAGCGTGAGCAAAGCTCGTCACTTTGTGTTTACTTTTCTATTTTATGGCATCGCTCGAATTCATGTCCGGAATTCCGTAAATATTCCAAGAATTGCCCCTGCATTATTACTGCTATTTCCTCGCAAATTGTGGCTGGTGTATTTTACAAAAATTGCTGTCAAAAATGTAAATACAAAAACTTTTAGAACAACTATAAAACGCAATGGAAGATTTTTTTAAAAATTTGTTGGTGTTCTATTTTCGGAAAATGCTTGTCATAAAGGAAGCCAAGCATTGACTTTTAGGGCGTGGTGTCGTCAGTATCGCCACCATCACCAAAAATGACGATGAGCCGACTCACGACTTGTTAAACAGACTTTTGACAGATCGTAGGGTTGAGGAGACAAACGAGTCACGTGTGTGTGTAGACCTTCTCATGTGTGTACACCATATGTCTCCCCCTTTCTTCTCTTTGCTTTGCTCTTCGATGACACGCCAACGAGCTCATTCTCCTTTTTCTCCCCTGCTTCCATTACCAATCCCAGGAGAAAAAAAAAGAAGATGGGAGGTTAATAGACCATGGCAATTAACCCCCCACCCAGACTCTTTTTCTCTTTTTTTTATTTTTCAAATAAGAAAAGTTCCTTCACTCACTACAATCGACTCATTTCAGTGCTTCCTTCCTCGCTTTCTTTTTCTTTCCACAAGATTCGATAAAGCGAGTGTTTACTATATTAAGCTGTGATAATTTTTTTTACCTCCTTAACATTTTAAAAAATTTCGGCACGAATTGTCGACAGTCCTCGTTTTACGCGGGTCACTGCACCGTAGACCCTATGTAAACTAAACGGGAGTTTCGTTTTACGCGGATCGCTACATTTTAGGTCCTAAAATTCCAAGTTTTTCATTCTTCCACTAGGTTCGTTGCAACAATAATACACCATATCGTTCTCTCCAATGCCAGACTTTTCAAATTGTAATTCTCAACTTCTCCTTCTCTTAAAAGCACCACAAACTTCAGAACTCCTCACACACTTCTATAAACACTCTCAATTTGTGCCCATGAATAAATTAGATCTTCTAATGCATAGCTGCCTCACAAAACATAAAAAAGCCCAAAAAATCAAATTTACTTGCTTCTTTCCTCTCTTCCCTTATCTACAGGCCTTGTTAATTTTACGTCTCAATTTAAGTATTTTCGCCATCACTGCACGTTTAAAGGAATAGGTGCTTAAAGCGTTAAGGGTTGTAAAGACGTTAAATAGCGGTTGGAACACGTGAGTGTGAGTCATATATATGTTGCACGTTTTAACGTAACTTTGTCTCAAACTTTGACCCAAGTAAAAGTCAAAAAAGCGTTAACTAATTCTTGGGAAGCTGAAGAATCCTTTTTTTTTACGAGTTGGGTTTCTTTCTTGGAAGCACTTTAAGAGTGTTGGAATTTCTTAGGGGCGCAGATTAGAATTACAAACCACGGCAAGTTTCTCACGCTGCAGACAAAGTCGGTAGCAGATTGGATGGCAAGAGACCAACAAGGGCTCGTAACCCAGTTGTCAACACTTGGAATAGAAACGAGACGATTTAAGTTTGGACGCAAACTCTGGTTACACGAACTTGAGGCCTAAATTCCGCAGACGGTCCAATTAACCATAAAAAGTTATGTAATCGAAAGGATTAAAAAGTATGCAAAATTTACCTTAAAGTCTTCAAATGATCCAATTAACCGAAAAAGTTTATGAAATCGGAACCAGATATACTAAGCATTGCAGCACGTGGTCCAATTATCCAGAAAAATTTACATAATTGGAATACACTACTTTACACGAGTAACTGTATCGTTTTTATGTGAAACAAATGAAAATAAAAATCAAGGAAAATATTTGGGGAGAGATTTAGTTAAGAACAAATAGATTCCTGCAAAGTGCCCAAAATAAACTGGTACGCTAAGCACGCTTTCGGTAAATTAAAAAAAAAAACAGTTTTTTCCCCTTCACAATGCAAAAAAATATACCTTTATGAACGAAAAAGATTTAAAAGCCTAAATTCAAATTTCTTCGTACTTTGGTTTATTTTACCGTCAACACACGGTTTCCATGGAAAAATTAATGAGAAAAAGACGAGCTCTGAAAGACTTCAGGGTTTCTCTAAATTATTATGAGAAAAATCCGAGCGTTTCGGATCAATAAAGCGATTACCTGATTCATTTTTAATGTTTCTATAGCCTTTCAAACTTACTATGAAAATGGCAACCGCTTTAAAGATCAAAAACGATTTCTTAAATAAAATTCTTTTGGTTTTGTATATGGACAAATCACTTTGCCTTTCAACGGATTTTTTTTGCTGCAATTTATCAGCGTTATGCTTGAAAGGTAAATATAAACAACAACACTCTTTCTCAGAGCTCTTTAGATTAGCAAAGTTTTCTTTTAAGCTTTTACAACAAGACTTACAGAGGTGTTGGTTTTCATCCTTGACACAACATTGGACCGACAAGTTTATTTATAAAGGCCGATAACGACCGGGGATTGTAATTTCAAGAATTCAACGCACGTTGTTAGTTGTGCCAAATCGCGAGCTTAAAAATAAAAAAGAATTCAGAACTCTCAAAGATAAATTCTAAAAAAAAAAGGTTTTCAAAGTGAAGAAAACCGCTGCAACAGCAACCAACTTTGACGCAGAACCTAATCAATATTGGCCAAAACGGTTTTTCCCTTACGAACGCTCAACATGAACCCTTTGGGCTCCTTAAGACACGGGCCTGCATAAAACTATGCTAATGAGCGAGCATTCTTGGGGTTAATTAGCAGATTCGGTAAACGAACGACGTTGTGTGTGCGAATTTCGCTGCACTGGGCGTGTTTTCGTGAAGACAAGGAAGCAAACAACCTTATTTTTAATAAAAAAAAGTTGACAACCTGGGCTAGGTTTTCAGTTTCCATCCGTTTCTGATCTGAGTTGCTGACAAAACACCAGGAAATTAGTTAATTAATCACCTTTCCTTTTTTAAAAAAAAGCTTTACTGTTTTGTTCGTTATTTTAGGTACGTTCAGTTGGATTTGGGGAGTAGGTGGATTGAAGTGAGGAAAACGATAAGATCGAGTGATAAGGAGGCATTTAATAAAAGGGTTAAATTAAATAAATAGCGTTTTCTTTCGGCGGGTAAAAAAACGCTCGGAGGAGGTAGGCTTTTTGATCGATTTTAGACAGCTTTTGAGGACCTAAATGGAGGATTTAGACAGAAAGAAAGGGTAAGCTTACCTTCTGGGTGATTCTAAGTTTGTGTAGAGTGAGTTCACACCCAAAAAATCACACTAATTCACTCACAAAACAGAGTTGACTGACAGCCACACCTTGGCAACGGAATAAGCAAGCCGCACCAACGCGGATTAAAGCCGCTAGGGCGCTTCCTTACCTTTGCGCTTGCGTTCCGTAATGGAAAAGGTGACTAACAGATGGCGAGACTGTCAAGCGCGCTATTTGAAAATTCCAGTACTATTTTTGAAATTTCAGGTTCTAAGAATTGATGATAATAGCTAGAGAGAAGAAAAGAACACGTAAAAAGATGAATAATTAACGTGATTTTCATTGCATCAAAATGTTTGATCTTTCCCATTTCCAAAACAACTATCCTTCATTAGTTATGATATTTGTACGGTTTGTCCGAACTGTCCTGTCCCTCCTCTATGTAATTTTACAAGTTTTCTGAACTGAAACGTGGTAAAGGTGTAATTCTTGACTAAACAATTATCTAAGCTTCTCTAAAGTATTGAGCATTGTCAGATTTTCTTTAATTTTATGATAAATTACCTCGTTCTCTTAAAATTTACTGCACAACCTTGTTCAATTCGAAAGATTTCTGCGTGATGAGTGCTAATACCGCTAAGACCCAAAAAGTGCGATATTATCTGGTGCATGAATTTTAAGAAGCGTCGTTTTTACACTTAACGGTTTGACAACCACATTTGTGTGTTATATCGTTTCAAAGCCGCTTTGAATACCAAAGAACTTTGCATAACAACAAATTCCGACCGAAAAAAAGGAGTGAATAACTGCATTTTTGCCAGAAAACTGATGACATACAAGTAACTTTTCTTAGAGATACAAAGACGCTGCAAAAATGATATCTCGCTTGAGTAACTTGACCGCTTCGCTGAATTTGTTTTCCAGTTCTGTGTTGCCAATACTCTTAGCGGCAGCAATCATCTGTCTCAGCAATTCTTCCAACCGTCGCATGCTCCGGATAATAGACCCTTCGAAAATGTCCGTCATCTTGCACAGATCCGCGAAACTCGCTCCTTTACACCACGAAGCCACCACATCCATCATAAAAGGCTTGAATTTTTCAACATACGCGTCTTCCTCCATTTCCAACTTGGCTCCGACCGATACTTTCGCAATCCTTCGCGCCAAATCCTATCCAACACGAGAGAAAAATCATTGATTAGTCCAAGAAACACACTTTCTCCATACTTTCTATACTTTCTGGCATGTAAAGCTAAAAAATCTCATTTTGTAATTTTTAATATTGCCAATTAATCGAAGCTTGACTTGTTCATATATAAGTATTTCATTTATGTTTAAATATGTTGAAATTCAATTAAAATATTTATCTTGATTTTTGTTTAAAATTGGAATCAAATAATAAATTGGAACTAGTGACTTCGTACACTAAACGTCTTTACGCGTGTGCCTTCTTGAAATCATTTTCAGTATATTTTTATTTATTTTACCTGCATTTGTTTCAAAGGACCGGATAAAGACTCCGACAACTTAGGGTACTCATTCGCTCGTTCTTCGCACACGAAGCAGGACAAAAGTGCCGCGCAATGAGTGGCGTCTAATGTGTTAAACAAGCCGTTAAACATCATTTCGGTAAGCAGTAATTCATCCGCCCTGCAATCGCGTCCATCAACGCAAAAAAAGAAAAAGACATTAAATTGAAGCCTCAAACGAATTGTTTTCGCGGATCTCACGTGCTGAGTTCGCAAGCGACGCGTCCTTTCAATTCGATGACGTCAGAAGCGCTGCAATAGCCCAATCGTCTTAACACGCGTTTCCGGCACTTTAATTCAGTCATCTGCAGAAGCGATTTGGCTTTCTTCAACTCATCTTGGGCGCCTTTTAGGTGGGCCGTTAACTAGTGATTTATGGAAGTCATTAAACCCGTAATGAAGAAACCCCTCCCACTTTTTTCTCTCTCGCTTTCGCTCATTTTTTTCCTTGTTACTTGCTGCTTTTGCTGGTAAAGTGCAAAGAGGGAAGCACACTTAGGGTCTTCATGGATAGGGTGTGCTTTCAACCGCTCTTCTAATCCTTCAATCCGCTTCACTAGTTCCGCGAATTCCGGCTCTTTAATCTTCATATCGTCAATGGGATTTAATTTAGGCACGCCTTTGGGGAACCGACGCTTCACTTCCTGAGCAGAACCAAACCTTAGATGGTCCTGATCATCTCTTTGTTGTGAGAGTTACTTGAATGCTTTTGTAGACCGCGGCCCGGTTGTCAGCAGAGCGCAAGTCCGAGTTAAAGTACAGTCGGACGGAAGAAATGTCGTGAATGAGATGCAAGAAGCACGGAACCACTTTCATTTCGCCGACGTCCTTATCTTTACACGGCTTCAGCTCCGCTACGATCTAAAAATAAAAAGATATCAATAAAGATTTCCTAAAAAAAATTTAATAAGTCTACTAGTAATTATCTCAGAAGTTCAAATCAAATATTTTGCTAAAGTTAAATTATCCAACCACGAAAGAAAAAAAAAAAAGCTAGAAATACTTGGAAAAGTTTGTGGAAGAGGATAAGGGTATTTTACTTTTTTCTCGGCCGATTCTTTCGACACGTACAGCAACACGCTGACGATATACGTTTCTTCGGCCGGACTGGTGTCTTTTTTGCCGTCTTTCCCATTGCCTTCTTTATTGTAATTGACTACAATGCCCCAGCCAAAGTCATCTGTCTTGTTTTTTATGTGAACCATGCGCCCCGGCTGCAGAAACGGCAAAATATACGTTGGTCGGACCAAATAACGCTGATAATCCCGGCTTAACGCTTCCAATTGCTGCCGAATGGTGTAATACGAGCCTACGGCTTCTTCTTGCGGCACTTTAAAGGCCGAAACTTCTTCCTGCTTCTGTTTCACACCTGAACAATACAAAAATTAGACATACTTTTTGAGTTTTTAAGTGTCTTTTAACTTAAAAAAATTTCACATAATTACGAATATCCTAGACACAAAATAAAATTCACAAAAATGTTCAAATTACTTTCAACCAAGCCAGGTATGGCAGCAAATTGTTGGAACTGGAAAAAAGATCGCTCCAGCATGTATTCCGGGTTGATTTCTTCCACCCGGAGCAAATTCAGGATCATGTTATACGTCAAATGAAACGCAGAATTGATGGGATCTGCTTTGCCTTGGACCAACGAACGTCCTACTTGCGGACTCACCTTCTCGTCTACCATTAGAATGACAATACCTTTGTCGTCCAGGCCTCGACGACCCGCTCTTCCAGACATTTGGATATACTCGCCGGAAGTGATCTATTGTGAATACATAAAAATAATCTAAAATCGTTTACAAGTACCGCAATAGAGTGATTTTACCCATCGCATTTCTTTGCCATCGAATTTGCGAGCACTAGTGAACAAAACCGTTCTCGCAGGCATGTTAAGGCCCATCGCAAACGTTTCGGTAGCGAACAGCGCTTTGATGAGCCCTTCGCCGAACAAAATTTCGACAGTTTCTTTCAAAATGGGCAACAAACCACCGTGATGGATGCCGATACCGCGTTTCAGCAATGGTAAGACGTTTTCTACCTGCGGAAGCTTGCGATCTTCCTCCGAAAGTACTTCCATAGCGTTTCGGAATACTTCTTCCACTAGTTTTTTCTCATCCTCTGTAAAAGGAAATTAAAAAATTACGTTAAACGCATTTTATATAAAGAAAATTCAAATAAATAGATAAATACAAATAAATATTTGGGCAATAAAACGAAACAAATACTCAAAAATGCACTAAACAGGAGAAATAAATCAAAATAGTGTATAAAGGCGTACACGATAGACGGAATAAAATAGAACAGAAAGAAAATCATACGCGAATTGAAGTCTAATTTGGCCATCTGCATTGCGTAGAACTCGCATTCTTTCTTCGAGAAGGAGAAAACGATCACAGGCGCGAATTGGCGCTCCATGATCATTTTCACCAGCTTGAAACACGAACTGCCGTCCGCTTTCGCTCCGCCCTTTCGGCCCCGGTTGGCCATATCGCCTTTGGCAGCGTCACCGCCCGCGTGCAGCACTGACATGGCTTTATTAAAGTTATCTTCCCGGAAAACGCCCTTTTCATCGACCACCAAATGGATTCCATCGCCTCCTACGATTAAAAAATGTTTTAAGAAATCATAATTTTAGTCTTTTATCTCTTTTTTAATTTTAGTTTAAATTTGCGTATGAAAGTACCGGCAGGGAAAACGTAATGTTGTAAAGGAGTTGGACGATAATCGGTGTACACTACGTGGCATGGACGATGGTGTAAATGGCAAATCCATTCCGCAAATTGACGAGCATTAGGAATAGTGGCGGATAAAAAGACGAAACGGGCATTGTCAGGCAGCAAAATCAGCGTTTCTTCCCAAACCACGCCTCTTTCCTTGTCACGCATGTAATGGATTTCGTCGAAAATGACCCACGCCACTTCTCGTACCACTTCAGAGCCTCGGTACAGCATACTACGCAAAATCTAAAAAAAAAATCATTAAATGTCACTTTAAGAAATAGTAAGCTAAAACTAAAAAAAAATCGAACATTTTCATTACTTAAAGCAAAAATTCATGTGAATTTGAGACAATTGTCGAAAAGAAAAGTAAGGAATTGCTGAGAACGAAGAAAATCAGCTAGAATTACTTCTGTGGTCATAATTAGACAAGATGCGGTAGGGTTGATGGTGACGTCACCAGTCATTAGGCCTACATCTTTGAATTCTTCGGTGAATTCGCGGAATTTTTGATTCGATAAGGCTTTAATCGGTGTTGTGTAGATGACACGCTGTTTTTCTTTCAGAGACATGGCAATAGCGTACCTAAAAAGTTTAGACATTTAAGCATATTTAGACATTTAAAGCTCAAAATTGCGAAGAAAAGTTTTAAATATTTTTTCAGGATATAATACATAAATCCTAAACGTCGAGCTTACTCTGCGACGACAGTTTTACCGGCCGAAGTATGAGCAGAAACTAAGACAGATTGGTAGTTTTGGATACAGAGAATCGCCTCTTTTTGGAAAGGATCCAAATTGAAGGGGTATTCTTTAGCTGGCTCGCCTTCGTATGCTTTTAAGGGAGCATAAGTTTCACCAGGAGCGATAGCCACTTCGTGTGTGCACGACTCAATTGTTTCCACCTTATGTACCATGATTCTTGGTCCCAAATCGAGTAACCTAATAATTTTTTTAAGAAATATGCATTTTAGGGGTTACGGTAGCTTACTTTTCGTCCAGTATAACATTTTCTTCGAATTTTAAGCGCTTAATGTCGTCAAGATCATCGTCGTCTTCAAGTTCTCGTTTTAAAGACGGTTTATCACTAAACAGGATCGAAGATATTTGTTAACAACTGCGAAATAGAGAATGTGGACACTGAGTATTTACTTATAAGCAGCTGAAGTAGATTCTGGCACAGGTTCTTCTGTAAAGCAGCTGAAAAGGTCGTCAATATCTGCCATTTTTAAGAATTTATTCCAATTTCAGGTGGAGTTTAAAAGCGCCAAAATGTCTACACGTGTTGTTGACTACAATCGCCCAATACAGACCCCGCCTTAGCTCTCAAACCACCAGCATTACACAATTTGCTCCTAACTGTCACTGTTGAGTATTCGTCCCCTGTTGGTTAAACGGTTCTACTTGGCAAGCGTCGCTTTTTGAGGAGCTGAAGCGCTAGATTAGCATCGATTAACTGGATCATTTGAATCGATATGAAGCAAAGGCAGGTTTCTGTCTGGTTTGAATGCACGGGGAAGAGCATTGCTTAGGGACACATTGAAGTTGATTACACAGTAAAAATTCCTTGTACTATTAAAAAAATATATTTAATAAATAGATACTCGATACGAGAACTTGGACGCAAGCTCACATGTTATTTTCACATTTGAACACTAGAGCCTCGCGGTTCGTTGTTTCGATGCTCCTGAGATTCGTCCAATCAGTTGCGGTTCGCTTTTTGAAATAGGAAAAGTTAAACAAAACGAGTTGCCTCTTAAATTCTCGAATCTAAGTTAGCACAATGTCTATTGAAATTGAGTCAGCCGAGTAAGTTCTATATTTTTCAGTTAATATTCTGTATTATAAATTTGTTAAAAGTATCGAAGCGACATTTAATTGTGAAACGTTCTATTTATTGCATAGATGTTATTGTATATTTTCTTATTTTTAGCGTTATTCGGCTCATTCAGCAATATTTAAAGGAATCTAATCTTCTGCGAAGCTTACAAGTGCTTCAGGTTAGTATTTCCATTCATACTCCGTTACTGTATTAAATCAATAAAATTTAATGCTCTCCAATTAGGAAGAAACCAGCGTTTCACTGAACACCGTCGACTCGATTGAAAGTTTCACATCAGATATCCTCAGTGGACACTGGGATACAGTACTGAAAGCCATTCAGCCCTTGAAACTGCCAGACAAAAAGCTTATAGACCTTTATGAACAAGTATTTTCATTAAAAGAAAAGAAATCTATGTCGATTACTAAGTAATCGTTTTGCTTCTCATAGGTCGTCCTAGAATTGATTGAACTACGCGAATTAGGAGCTGCCCGCTCTGTGTTACGTCAAACAGATCCTATGCTCTTACTAAAACAACAAGACCCTGATCGTTACATTCACTTAGGTAAATTTTCTGTTATCCTGTTTACAAAATTTATTTCTGAAATTTTATTTTTTTATTTGCTGGATTAACATTTTCACTTTGTTCATTTACTTGATTCTTTTTTCTGTATAGAAAATACTTTGGGCAGATCGTTTTTCGACCCGAGAGAAGCGTACCCGGAAGGTACTAGCAAAGAAAAACGTCGCGCAGCCATTGCGCAAGCTTTAGCGGGAGAAGTGTCGGTCGTGCCGCCCTCTCGTCTGTTGGCATTGTTGGGTCAATCACTCAAATGGCAGCAGCACCAAGGATTGTTACCGCCTGGTACCACCATTGACCTTTTCAGAGGCAAAGCGGCCATTAAAGAGCAAGAAGAGGAAAAACCACCCACGCAGTTAGCTCGCCAGATTAAATTTGGCCAAAAATCCCACGTAGAATGCGCCCGATTCTCGCCAGACGGCCAGTACTTGGTTACGGGCTCGGTTGACGGCTTTATCGAAGTGTGGAACTTTTCTACGGGCAAAATTCGTAAAGATTTGCGCTATCAAGCTCAAGTAAGCACTTAAAAAAAATAAATAAAAAAATTCAACATGAGAACAATAAAGTTTTTTATTTTAGGACAATTTTATGATGATGGAAGAAGCAATCTTGTCATTATCCTTCAGCCGAGATTCAGAAATGCTCGCGAGTGGCTCCACGGATGGCAAAATCAAAGTTTGGAAGATCTTAACCGGCCAGTGCTTACGACGTTTCGAGAAAGCACACAATAAAGGCGTGACTTGCATCCAGTTTTCCAAAGATAACAGCCAATTGTTGACGACTTCCTTTGATATGACGATTAGGTATATTTTGTTGCTTAAATAGTTCTTCGATCGTGTAATATTTGGGATTGATATGTCAAAATTGTGTTTTTCTGCAGAATTCATGGACTCAAATCGGGAAAAACACTCAAAGAATTCCGTGGCCACTCCTCCTTTGTTAACGAAGCCTTGTTTACCGCTGATGGACACCACGTCATTAGGTATTATGCAAAAATGTTACGTTTTCCCAATTTTGGATATTTAATGACTTTCTGAACATTTTGTATGGCTAATATAGTGGATCTCATGACGGTTCGGTGAAATTATGGAGTTTGAAGTCATCAGAATGTGTTGCTACCTGGAAAGCGCTGAGTGGAGCCGGTACTGACGTCACAGTACACAGTTTAGCGTTGTTACCAAGCAATCTTGAACAATTCGTTGTGTGTAACAAGACACCGAACGTTGTTATCATGAATATGCAAGGCCAGGTAACTGTAGAAAATTTTCTGGACAAATCTTTTTAACGATGTTTATGAGTTTTTCGTTTTATCTGTAGCACTTTGCTGGAAAAGCCTTGACAAAAAAAAAAAAAAAAAAAAAAAAAAAAAAAAAAAAAAAAAAAAAAAAAAAAAAAAAAAAAAAAAAAAAAAAAAAAAAAAAAAAAAAAAAAAAAAAAAAAAAAAAAAAAAAAAAAAAAAAAAAAAAAAAAAAAAAAAAAAAAAAAAAAAAAAAAAAAAAAAAAAAAAAAAAAAAAAAAAAAAAAAAAAAAAAAAAAAAAAAAAAAAAAAAAAAAAAAAAAAAAAAAAAAAAAAAAAAAAAAAAAAAAAAAAAAAAAAAAAAAAAAAAAAAAAAAAAAAAAAAAAAAAAAAAAAAAAAAAAAAAAAAAAAAAAAAAAAAAAAAAAAAAAAAAAAAAAAAAAAAAAAAAAAAAAAAAAAAAAAAAAAAAAAAAAAAAAAAAAAAAAAAAAAAAAAAAAAAAAAAAAAAAAAAAAAAAAAAAAAAAAAAAAAAAAAAAAAAAAAAAAAAAAAAAAAAAAAAAAAAAAAAAAAAAAAAAAAAAAAAAAAAAAAAAAAAAAAAAAAAAAAAAAAAAAAAAAAAAAAAAAAAAAAAAAAAAAAAAAAAAAAAAAAAAAAAAAAAAAAAAAAAAAAAAAAAAAAAAAAAAAAAAAAAAAAAAAAAAAAAAAAGATATTTTGTGCTTTTCCAGTTTGTGTTTTTATATTGTTTGTTTCAATTTTGTTTGTATGTCTATTACAATTTCTATTTACTTTTCTTTCTAGATTGTCAGATCGTTTACGAGTGGTAAACGCGAGGGCGGTGACTTCGTGGCTTGTTCATTGTCTCCCCGTGGTGAATGGATCTACTGCGTCGGTGAAGATTTCGTACTTTACTGCTTTTCGTTAACCACGGGCAAACTTGAAAAGACCCTTAACGTAAGTTACCTTATCATTACTAACTTCTTTTTAAAAAAAAAACTTGAATCCATCAAATTAACTAAATAAACGTGTTACCTTTGGTAGATTCACGAAAAAGACGTCATCGGAATCGCCCACCATCCACACCAAAACCTGATTTGCTCCTACAGCGAAGATGGTTTGCTGAAACTCTGGCGACCATAGAAAACTCGACTTCGTTGTATTTCATCTTATCACAATTTTCAAAAATAACTTGATAACTTCTGAGAAAATAAATTAAATCGTCTGAAATACTGCTCAAGCGCCAAATCACTTTAACAAAAAATAAACGCGTTTGAAAACTGAACCTTTGAATTAAAATCGTTTCTTCCGTAAATGTTGTTAAACCAAACATTTCATCGCCAAAAACACTGTTAGTCAAGACTAGTCTTTTTAGGCTCGAATTCAGTATTTCAGCGGGACTATGACAACTCGGATGACTAAAGTATTGGCATTGCTGCCAGTTAGATACTGATTGTTTTGCGAGGCATTCAAATCCTCGTAGTCGATAATATTGTCCATGTGCATGGTGCGTTCTTGGGCAGTGAAGATAAACTTCTTCTGGTGGACTTGGATCACGTGCTCGATGCCGTGTTTGCGGCCCGTGACGATTACCGCAACGTTGACTCGCGCCTCGGGCGGATCTTTGAGAAAAAGGCTTAGTCGAACGGTTTTGTACACCACTTCCGGGATTTGCTGCATTCCACGCCACACGATGAGCCAACCAGGATGGAAACGGATCATTTTGGGATAAAATTCCAGCGCCCATTCGTACACCTTGTCGCTATCGTACTCCGCACACGAAGCTAACGACGAGAAAAGCAAAGTACGGTTGTGATATGCCGGTAATTCGGGGAAATTTTCCAGAACCAGAGGAGCAGTCCATTTTTCGGTCGTGTACAGCCGTGGTGTAAAGAGCAAAGCGCCTGAGGGACGATCTAACAGGTACTGGACCTGCTCTTCTTTACGTGAGTGCAGAGCCATGCCGGTGGCTAAACGGTCCACGAAAAAGGACTTGAAACGGTTCATTAACGGGCAGAGTAATAAGTCGGCCAGTTGTCGAGGACTCATCATGGGAAAACGGACGAGGCCGATAACTTCTTCGACCAAGCTGGAGAAATGCTGCAACGCGTCTTCAGACTTCCATGCTGATAATAAACGGCTTTCTTGGCAGAGTAACCATTTGACGACGTGCCTAATTAAAAACTTATTTATTACACTTTTTCTAACTGTTAAATATTATATTTGTGCAAGAGCATGGCTTATTTATTACCTGAAGATGAACTCATTTCTAAATTAGCGTAAAACGGGATTATTCTAAAAAAAACGCGCTTTTTTTCGTGCTTCCTGACATTTTCACACTACCCTTCATAAACCCGTAAGCTATAACACGGGAAAAGGAACGAAGTCCGCTAGGTAATGTTGAACACCGAATTTAAATTAATTCAGCATCCTATGGCTGTTTTGATTTAGGTGACAGGGATATTGGTTAATGTACTATCTTTCTTGTAGAACTGAAGCCTCTAACTGTCACAGTTGCCCTTTAGTCGTGAAAATTAGAAGAAAAATGTGCCAATTAGATTGCAAATGTGACAAAAAAGTCTCTTACGTTCAACTTCTTGTTCCCACGAAATGTGTCGAAACATTTCCTGTAAAACCTTAACTTGAAACCATGTGTTCAGAATAACTCCGTTTTACGGAATTTTGTTATTACGACCGCTACACTGATTGTTCATTGGGAGCAAAATGATTAATTGATTGAATTTATTATTGACTAAAGACATAGGTATTTCTTTAGGTAATGCTGAAGTTTACAATAGCTGTAATTACTAGTATTAATAGAATCCAATTACCTATACAGGGTGTGCTCGTCATGGACGACTAAATCGCTGTGCTGGAGGAAGTGAATCATAAGCTCGGGCTCGCAATTTGGGAAGTCTTGTTGGCTGGCCACGAGCTCGAAATTCCATACCACGAAATTCATACACCTCTATATAAAATTAAAATTTTTATATAAAAATATAATAAAAACAATGTAGGTTACTTCAGTCAGTTCAGCGTGGTTATGGGATAAAGTGTGAGCTAACCAACGTAACAATTGGTTACACGTTGCAGCTGAGGGTATATGGTCGAGCATGAAATTTTCGCAAAGTTGAATCAAGTCCTAAACACAGGAATTTTTTTTAATAACTGAGAGATACTTATTCGATCTATTCGATCATAGGTAGCTATGATCGAATAGTATACTTTGACGTTGTATTTGTCAGCGAGGGTAATTAAAGGCAAAACGCTTGTGTGACTAATTTTGATTCTTCCTGTGTAAAAGTAGGCCAAGAATTCACCAAAAACTTGAGCACATTCAGGAGGTTCTTGTAAAGTGATGCGACTGACTTTAGACTCCGCCCAATTCGTGTTCAGTAACATGACCTTTCGATTAAAAAGATAAAACGTTTTTATTTATTTTTTTATTTTATTATTCCAATAACATAACAATGTTTTAGTAAAAAAAAACTAATAACGGTAACGTTTTTAAAATAGTAAATAGTAATAAGCTACGTTTAACATTAATATTTACAATTAGAGCTATTTACAATATTAGGGCTTTAAGAAATACTTGGAAAACGTCGCTGGAAGCACACAATATTAAGCGATGCGCTGGGTATTCTTGGCCTTGGACTACGAAGCACACATCGCTCATTAAACGCTCAGCGTATAAACGCGCAATTTTTGTTGTCACAGAAATAGAATTGTCAACCTATTTGGGGGATATACGTTTTATTCAAGGACAACCACTCTAGTAATACCAGACAAGTTACCTCTAAGGCATCGTGAGGCACAAGATTATCTTCAGACATCTTTGTTCCGAAAACTACGTTGCTTCGCGCATTTGTTCTAGTATGTTTCAACGTGAAAAGCCATGTGTTTATCAACAGAACGTTGTCTTATAATCGATATCAACAAGCGAAGATATTGACATCAGACTACCGTCAATATCGATATAATTGTAATTTCGAATACCGAAATTTAAGTTTTCGATATACTTTGTATTATCTCACGCAACACTCAGCCACAATCATCCATCTACGCTCGCTATTAAATATAAATAGTACTCTCATATGCACATCTTACAAGCGTCATATTAATTCATCTTAACTTTGTGCATAAATTCTGCTAAACGTCACTCAGCCTTGAGACCTGTAATGCGCTAAGCCCCGGCTCTGCCTATCAGACGGGTTCAACGGTATATACCGATTCTTAATGTCCTCGTTGCTAACCACCACCTGAGTCCATACACTTGGCGAGAACCACGGCCTTTCATTGTTTACCACTTGCGAAGAGTACACTGGTCCCAACTGGTAATTCTGGTAATTACTAAAACCAGCACTTGGATACTGGTAACTCTGCCATGATACAGCCAGCGGTGATGACAGTGGTGGTAGCGCTGGAGCACTGGCTGGAGAGCTAGACTCCACAATTAGTCCACCGCTCGGCCCCGAGGTGGCGTCCGAAGCTTTGAACAGCAGCGTAACAGGTTTGTTGTTATTCGCTGCTAAAGACCTTCCGGAGGTTTCCGCTTGATTATCCACTAAATTTAAGTCAGTTTTGTTCTCTGACGTTTCCTTTTCACCGGATTGCTCCCTAATAGAGCTGTTGCTAGGCTCGCTAGCTAAATTTGGCGTCTCGCTACTACCGCTTACACCAGATGGCGTTGCGGTCTGGTTTCCGGTATTGCTCCACACGTGCTCTTCGTCAATACGGGATAAAGGTACCACAGCAGCAGCTTGGTAAATCAACGGTGCTGTGCGTTGATTTGAACCTAAGGCTCTGCTGCTCGTACTCAATGGTTGTAGTGGTAATTGTTGTGGTTGTTGAGGTTCCAATGGCGGATTTTGTGATCCCAACGGCTGCAGGGATAAGTTGGCTACATTTCCAGGAATGTCATTAGGTTTCGAAGCCGTGTACTGCACTAATGGCCATACATTATTGGCAGATGGCGTGATAGTAGCTGGTAAATAGTTGTGATAATTCGGGTTATTACGGGGTACGTTGAAATTAGCTAGCGACGGAGCTAACTGGTAAATGTAGTACACTGGTGTGTCCACTGCCGCCGTAGGTTCACTAGGATTTAACGTCCAACTCGGTTGCAAAAAAGGTTGTTGTACCAAACGGGGTTGATACTGGGGCAAAACACCCAAGGAAGGAGATGTACCCATGTTCCGAGGCACGATATGCGGATTAGGGCTGTAGTTCGAACCAGGGTTAAGGGGATTCAAATTCGGGCTGGCGTTGGGGCTCAGAAAAGAGCTTAGGTTCGGGTTAAGGTTGGGTATAGAGCTTGAAGGGTTTGAATTAGGTTTTAAACTGACGTTAGGGCTGGAATTAGGGTTAGAGCCAGGAATTGTATTAGAAGGATTCGAATTTTGGTTAAGACTATGGTTAGGGTTGGAATTAGGGTTTAAAACGTGGCTAGGGTTGTTACCTAGAATAAGGTTAGGATTTTGGTTCAAATTCGGGTTTGAACTCGGGATAGGATGCAGGTTAGCGTTGCTTGAGTCGGGTTCCAGCTTGGCAGCGGTTCCTGGCCTACCGCGTGGTGGGTGGAGCGGCGCGAGGCCGTTGGGGTTGGAGTAACCATTGCGGTTTGAACTCAAATACTCGTCGCGCGCCGTTAGCCGCGCGTTGGCCAAAGGTGTGTCGAACTGGATATGGGAAGTTGGCGGGAAGGGCAAGGGTGGCGTTAGTTGTAGCACCGGATCGGGCTTGCGACCTAGAGACGTAATAGATTTTGCTCTGGCTTTAAGCGAATTGGCCGTCGAACCGCTAAAGAGTGAAACAAACGGCCATTGGTAGAAACTCGGCCGCTTGGAAGCCACTTTAACGTCGGCGGGAAGCTGTTGCTGGATCAACGACAACGGCACGTTGCCATAAGGGTATACACCCACTGTAGGACCTCCAGCGGATGCGTTACCTTCCCAAGAGAGTTGAGAAGAGCGAGTTATGTTGGCATTGTTTGGGTTGGAGTAATTGAGTGACGCAGTATAGTTCTCGAAACTGAAGCGGGATTGCGGAAAACCGGGCGCAATCTTCTCTTGAATTTCGTTCTCCGCAGTCTGTCAGTGAAAATTTCTTGTTAGTTAACCTTTTTCTTTCCCAGTGAATTAATTTGCTATAACTAAGAAAGTTTTTAACTTCATAAGCGCTCGCTTTTTTCCCTTTAGCAACCATGAATAAGAACAAGAGCGTTTTTATTTAAAAATTAAATCGTAATTTAAACGTAAGCTGCAAATATCTGAAATTAGTTTCATAATAAGTAAAAATCTTTAAATTAGCTTAATGAATGTGTACTTACCGAGGTAAGGTCAACAGAAAGCCACGAGTTGGTATTCGGACTAAGGTACGTGTTGCAATCACCGGGAATAAGCGTAACGGTCACTGGCACGCCGCTTTGCAGGATATTGCCTTTTTGGCAGAAGGAGAAACTGAAACGGTGAAAAACCATCTGTTAGGGCTAACTGTTTCACTTTAACACGTTTCGCTTCAAGATTTGTAAACGTCTCTGTTTTCTGAGCCTGCAATTGCGTTCACTTTTTACCTGTTGCCAAAGCTGTCCGTCAGTATCAGCTTATCAAAAGACCATCGCGGCAATCCTGAAGTGAGCCAACCGTGATAAGCAGTGTACGTCAAGCGAGCTTTGGTCGGAGGTGACAAAACTGGATGCGGTACCACCAAACGTACTAATTTTCCGCTGCTGTGTAACTCGACATCGGGACCCCTAAAAATATCAGCAAATTAAATTCTATTCCTCAATAAAAGTATTGTAGTCTATTGTAGTAAAAGCATTTC
The DNA here is from genome assembly GCA_022885665.1 of Triops longicaudatus. Classification (NCBI taxonomy): domain Eukaryota; kingdom Metazoa; phylum Arthropoda; class Branchiopoda; order Notostraca; family Triopsidae; genus Triops; species Triops longicaudatus. Next base: position 176,112 of record JAGQDJ010000183.1, on the reverse strand, counting down.
TTTAAACGAATTATCATAAACTGTTTTATTTTATTTTAAATCCTGTATCCGACTTTTCCTTAAATGATTGTATAAAATGTTTCTGGTTAGTGAAATAAAAAATGTTTATTAAATTAAATTTAGCACTTTAAATTGTACAAATTAGCTTTAAACTAAAGTAACCAAGTTATGCTGTAAAGGTTTGGTATGGAAGAATACCAGAGAAACTTACTTCGTTAAGGAAAACGTCTCGTTGAAGTCATTGCCCCCGACGAGCATTAATTCGATTTTCCCGTGGCTCGTAATAGGCGTTGCACTGTGGCTGCTATACATAACCACGCGGTATTGATTCGCTACAGAGAAGAGTAATTGTTATTGATACACGCTTAGCGGTAAAAGTTCAATACAAATATTCCAGTAAGGGTAAATATTATCCTAATACGGTCCTATATTTAATATAATTTCAGTCTGAGCATTTCTGTCAAGAGCCGATCTCCGCGTCAATAACGACTAGCTTTTAAGACTGTTAACTAATATAAGTGATAGGCAACTCAAAACCGTGCAACTAAGGCCTGCTTACCACAAAAAGGTTCCTCCTCACGCGTGGCCAAGTACATGACACCTCGCCCGGCCGACTTATCAGCGAAGTATCCCATGTTACCACAGTTCTCGCCAAGCAAACACGGGAAGCAGTCACCTTCCATCAGCTTCTCGTAACTTTCACAAACAAAGGCAGGAAAATGGCATCCGGGAACCACCGAGTCCGTAAAAAACTTGTACGCTCTTCGGTGGTTACACAAACTGCGTCCGTTTTCTTCAGGCGTTGCTAATGAAACAAAAATATAAAAATAAATAAAAACTCTAAAAACAAGAACGTCAAGTAGTGACAGATGAGGTATAATGTGGTATAATGTGGCTCTTCTTAGTAAAAACCACCAAAGATCCAAGTCACCTTAATTTTTTTCAGAATTATTTTTTTAAAATAGTTTTTACGGTAACTTGACTTGGATCTCAGCTTCTAGAAAAACGGAGTCGACCTTTTTTTTAAGGGATGGCTTACATAGAATGATGTCACTGACCGCCCCGAGAAACAAATTAGGGCAACCTTTCTGCATCCGTCCGCCGTTAGGGTAGAAATCCATGTGTCCCATAGGCCCCCATGCCCCTAATCCACCCATAATGATGCTCTCGCCGTTCGAGTGGATCACGTCCACCAAATTAGCATCCGAAGAATCCAAGCGAACGCGTGGATCGTAGTTTTCGAACAGTGGACCAGCAGGATCCAAACCTGAACGAGGTATTTGTAGAAAAACACAGAAATATTTTATGAGAAAATGCGAAAATTTTATTTTAAATAATGCGAAAATTTTATGAAAAAAAATCTCTGGCAATTTTTAATTCCACCTAATCTTTTATTTATTGAATTCTTTGTCTATTTCAGTTTATTTCATTTCGACTTTATATTTATCTCAAAATTTTTACATTTCTGTTATGAACGTTTTTGTATACTATTTTGTTAAACTTGCGGTCCAATATTTAGCACGAAATAGATGAATTGACTCATGTTTTTGTTTACTTTTAGAGTTTCTGAAGGAATTTCGAAATCACTACAGTAAGATGTGCTTAGTCTTTTCTATAAACAGCTCCAGGAATTGCGTAAGAGAAGGCAACGCAACGGTAATCAACTTCGCGTACCTGTGATGCGGCTGACGTTTTTGATCTCAGAACCGGCAAAACCGGCTACGTGGGCTCCTAAGCTGAACCCGATGAGATGAAAGTCCTGGTTTTGGGTACCCGTTAAGTCATTCAGCACACTCACCAAGAGTGCCACCTGCTTGCCCACTAAGCGAGTGTTGACAGCCGCACGGACATAATTGGGCAAACCTGCTCCATTCTCCCAGTCCACGCAAATAACGTTATTTTCACCCTAATTGCCAATTGTAAGACAATTTTATTCATTATTATTATTTTACTTCTTATTATTATTATTACTATTATTAATTATCATTATTATCATTATTATTATTATTTAAGGAAGCAAATATTTCACTTACAACGCTTAGCAAAGCAAAACGAACTTCAATGGCCCATAAGCGGTAACACGAGCTGCCGAAGCCATGGACAATGATTTTGGTGGGATGCGACGCGTTGAAACTAGAAGCTAAAATACTGCTGCGATTGTGGTACGAAATGGTTTCGGGTACGTCGCGGTGTTTGTGCGTAAAGAGCAGAAAACGGGTGCCGATTTCGTCCGGGTGCGACGGGAGCATATCCAAGTAATCGAAAGGACCTTCGTCCCGGAAACAACCCAACATTTCTCCATAGCAAACCACTTCTTCGTCCCTTTTTCTCCTACAAAATCAATAAAATCTTTATTTACGATTTTTTTTAATATTTACCTAGCTAAATTTTTCAGACCTAAAGTCGAATTACAGTACACTGATAATATGTTTTATGACTTCTATAATTAGGGAAATGGTTAATTTGCTTAGTGCAATTGTAGTATGGAAAAAAGAAAGTTTGGGGGTAAATGGAATAGTCTCCACCCTTAGTTTCCTTTTGTTTTCCACCCTTATGTTGTTCAGTCTCGGTGACAAACTAGTTCAGCGACAACTTTCTCTCTATACGAGGTCTCTAATCAGAGCACGAGTCCTAGCTTCCACCGTTCTATATCGTGAAGGCTTTGCGTGGCAGAACAATAAAAAAGGAAAAGGAAGTAGTTTGTGTTTCACTCTTGTTTTACCTGTGATGTGACTGTTCCCGTAGCATTTTCTTGTAGTTCCATTCGGCTAAGGAAGTAACGACGGCTTTGAAAACTTCACGGTCGTGGATTTCTTCTTCATACTCCAACTCGGTATCAATGGCGTTGTCCAACGGTGATTTGAACGCATGGGACTTTTTAGACGACGAGGGCGGCAAGCGACGTTTGGACACAGCAACGCTTACGCGGTCAGCCTTCAAGGCTTCTGAGCTTTTCGAGTCAAAAAACGACTGCAGCCATGATAACCAGGAAGAGTCTTCACTGGGAAGTTGCTCACCACTCGCCAAGGAAGCCGCAAGCAAAACTACCCGAAAAAAAAATCAACCATAGACACTCTTGAGTCCAAAATGCCATAAAACTGACCGAAATTCGGACAAAAACTGCAGTAAAACTTCGTTATACTTATTCAAGTACAATGAACCTAAATTTAACACTAAAAATTTAAATACAAAATCTGTACACAGGACGAAGACCACAAAACCAATCGGAAAAAGGTTGGATTGTTAGAATAGAAATAAAATAGTTTCGTAATTATCTGAATATTTGTAGAAGAGAGCAGAAAAGAGACACAGATGGAGAGAAAATACAAATAGATATAAAATAAAACATATTATAAAAATAAATATATAAATATAATATAAAAATATATAAATATAATAATAAATATAAAAATATATAAATATAATATAAAAATACACCTTAGAATTGTCATTTGACTCTATACACCTTGCCTGGAGGAAAACTGCTCTAGATGAAACAGAATGAAGAAAAATTTTATTCCAAAAATTGTTCATGGGAACGATGTGCGGGAAAATTGCGAAAAGGGACGCGGCACATGATTTGATTTCCAAGTTGAACGAAAGAAGCGGGCCATTGTAAAAGGGATTTCCAGCTCAATGGGGAATGAAATGGGTCAGCACTTGAATGCAGCTCATACTAAGTTAAATGTGTGGCAAATGAGCCAGTACGGATGCTGCGAGACGCTATGAAAGTAGAACTTGGGGAAGTCCGGGGCAGGATCGCAAATCATAAGGGTTTTCTTGTTTAGAGTTAACCAGACATGCTCCAGACATGTTCGCTAACCTCGTGACATAGTCTCGAGTGCCGACGAAAGAAGTTACGCGCATCACCGGCTTGTTACCTGTAACGTTTAGCACCCAATTCAACCTCTGTTCACGAATACTAAACTTTTTGTGTCCTTTTTTCGCAGGGTAGACAACAGCTGAAATAAACCTGGTTCCGACACGATTTAACCTGGGTTTAACAAGTTACTGTTTTTGCTAAGCTCGAACTGTGATATACATAAAAAATGATTTTACCAAAACTTTTTGAAATGACTAGAAAATTAGCCTACATTTGTTCTGACGTACTTTTTTTAGTCAACGTCTATTTTTAAAAAGTTTTAAGATTAAGGTCCAAAATTAATTTTAAAATCTCAAGCGTTATTAGCATTGTTTAGATAAATATGTCAGTAAGGAAATCGTATAAGAAAATGTGTCTTGAAAAATTCCAACTTACTTAATACAACAATTGGCAGGAATTCGGCATGTCCACTCTTCATGTTTCTCAACGGTGGCGTCACTCGTGTGTTAAGTGTCGTAGAAAGATTTTCTTAACTTTGTGCTTATTTTCCAGTGGTCAATTATGAGCAATTGTTCATAGGCAGTTTCGTGCTGCGAAAAGCCGCAAATCTTGTTTGGTGGTAAAGAGAAACTTGGCAAATTTTCGTTCAATTTTTCCGCATCGTGTGTTTCTGTAGACTCATGTCTGGAATTCCAATTTCGGTTTTTGGGTTTCCTCCCGTTCAAATTTCACTCCAGAGATACTCCAACCGCAGAAACTAGTGTCATTCTTAGGTTACCAACGCCAAACACGAACACCTTTTTCAAAACACAGAATATTTAAAATTTAAACAAACAAACTTTTTATGTAATCTTTTGCGCGCAATATTGCACAAAACAAGCGCGTCAATAAAATGAAGCTAATTAAACTAACATTTTGTGAAGCTAATCAAAACGCTCTTCGTGGTAATTCAAACAGCAATACGGAAAAATGGCATTGGAAACATAAGCCGATTTACGGAAATTTTCGCTTTAGGCAGCAAATTGAAGTAATGCGAAGTAACGAGAAAAACAGAAGAATGCTTATAATGCAAGACTAATTATGCAGAGTTGAAATACAAATCAGTCCAAGAGGAAGAGAATGTTATTTGCTTGGCGTGACATTTCAATTTTCCGGTCGGTCGAAAAACAAGCTAATGCAAATCATGTTAAGATCTAGTGAATAAATCAAATAAGACACCGACGTGCGCACAGCAACACACACCATGGGGTACATAGCAAAAGTAGGCTACTTCAACTTCTCAGCTTTCGGGTACGGCACATTATTACTCGGCAGAATTGGTACCGTTAGGGTCTTTTTCAATACAAACTTGGAACACGAGTTCTAAAGAAGCTTTAAAATTGTGCTGTAACCTCCGGAAACTAACAAGCTTAACAATAACTCCCTCAAAAAGAAAAAAAAAGTATTGTCCCATTTCTCTGCTTTTCTACTCATTTTTTCTTTTTAGTTTTAAGCTCTGAAAGGGGGAAAAAGATTTGTAGAAGCCATTATTTAAAGATTGACAAGGGCTTTGCTTTGTTTCAGCAAGAAAAGGGTAACTGTCTAGTTTCCTAACAAGGGTTCTTGTGAAACTATTATTGGGAAGACCCTTTTTAATGTCCCGTAAAACAAAAATCAGGGTCAGCTCGACCTTTTGTTTCTGGAACGGGCCACGAGATTGACATTTTGGGCCGTCAAGATCGAATGAATGAATACAAAATTGTTGCCCAGGAGCTGATACCTAACAGCCTTCTTTTCGAAAAAAAACGACAATAAAATAAAAAGATAAAAAAAGAGACTAAGCCAAAAGAGCCCGACAGAGGCTTGAATTCTACCTGAGTGAGTATGAAGGTAGATGAAACTAGATGAGTAACTAAGCGTGAGATGAGCCCAGGTGATGCAACAATGTGGGTCACGCATGTCCGTTCATCACTTGCCCAATGATGACGAACCGTCAGATCATTTAAGGCTCAAGCTTTTGGCATGGTGAACGATGCTGAAGCGAGACAAGCAGCTTGGGGTATGTTAGCTACAAACACTGACCATTTTCACGCTTAGTCGGTCAACCTGGTGTCGTGCCTTGCCAACAGCTTGAAAACTTCTTGAGGCCCTCCGTCAACGAGTAAACACTTGCAAGAAGTGTTCGCGAGATTTCAGTTGGGAGAGAAAGAAAAACGGCACCTAACGTCACGATTTTAGCCTGCCAGGATTCAAGAGCTTCTCTTGTAACACAAATAGAAGCTAAAGATAATTGTGTTGAAATCATGTTAAGATAATGGGGTCAATAACACGTAATGTGTTGCAGAAAGTGGCAAAACGAATGGTTACACTAAATCGAAGTTTCAGCCTGAATTTTGCTGGAGGAAAGCCCATTTGCTGTTTCATACCGCTAGAGGCGGTATAATGCGAAAACTGAACATGTAAGCGATCTGGATATTCTTCTATGCTACACTAATTGAAAAGGTTAACGGGGATTTCTCTTCAGATAATGATCTATGAAGCTTTACTAATATTAGATACAAAGAAGTATTTGAATAAGGAACCGAAAGCTTGGAAACATACTTTGTGTAGATTCGTGTAATTTATTCAAACTTGGGAAGTAATTAGGCTTAGATTGTATAAAATTTGTTATATCAAAGAAACTCTGCATAGATTTCAATTAGATTCCACTTCTAAGTACTTACAAATACAAATGTTAAGTACACATTTTTCTGCTTCTTAAAAATTCTCAATCAATTAACATTAATGTTCAAAAATACTACGATAAACGTTATAGTAGTGCTAGTGTTAAGTAGTAAAGCAATTAAATGTTTCTTTCTAATGGAAATATATTTGATACTGTCAGAACTAACGATTCTAGGAAACATGAGAAGTGTTCTTAGCGGACTTGGAGTAAACTTGAAAACATTAAAAAGTGAAAGATAACTATATTAAAGCAAACATAAAATATTTTTCAAATATTGAACAAAGCTGATTTAAATTATAGCAAAGAGTTCGCTATGATTTTGTTACAGATATAAAAAAATATTCTGATTTTCGTTTATGTTTGAAAATCATTTTTATAGAATCGACATTGAGTCTTTAAGAAATCAAAAAAATGATTTATCGTGTATTTAATCGCGTTACGCATAATATGGAGCACGTAGCGGGACCTAAACAGGTTTTGTCCGTTTCAATCCGAAAGAAAAAGTCAAAGGTGAAAAGCCGGATGTATGGTGCGTATTCCACCTGACTTTTACAAGGTGAAAAAAAGCGATAGATTCTCCTTTATAACTTTACCTGCAAACCCACCCCAAACGGGAATAACAGGCAAAACAAAAGGAGGGTGTGTTTTCCTTCCTCTCCAAGTTTTCTCTTCCGTACTTAGAATGAACCTTTCTGACAGGTACGAACAAATATAACACACACTGAAACCTAGCCACACACATACGCACAAGATCAAGGTTAATAGGTTAACCTTGTGACCTGGCTGTAGCTGCTTGGTTTCTCTTGTCCGAAAAACTTTCCTGCTTCCGCGAAATGGATTCAAGTATGTAGCAAAGAATAAAGTGCCATGGAAGTAATAAGGATAAATTACCTGGTTGCCAAAAGTTTGTATTATAAAATGTAAACAAAAGACGGAGACGTAATTAGTATGTCGAACGCGTGGATCTTTTCTTTTTTTTTTAAAAAAAAAAGCTCGTTTTCTGAGGAAGAGGTGGGTGAAATATAAAAGAAAACTGGTCTCGAGTTGTTCCTTGACTTTTAGCTTGCGGTGCGGTAAGAACACGTGGTTCGTAGCCTAGTTTTGCGCTTGGGGCCCCCCAATCATGATCTCAATCTTTGACCATGGTTTGTTGCATCAAGATCGCTACTATACGGAATTTTGTTGCAACAAAAAATACTCACCAGAAACTTCTTGACCTTGTTACTCAAAAAAGAACTTCACAGGATATTCCAATGCTGTGTCACGATTTGTTATGTGTTTCACTCACTTCCAAAATTAAGTCACAGATGTCACTTTAAACCGGTTATTAAAACCGTTCATAAGGAGATATTTCACTGTTTAGTTGAACTATTTGAAACGTGCTGAAATGGAATGGATTTGGAAGGAGGGATTTAAAAGTAAGAAAGGACCAGGAAACAGACGTTCTCACCTGTAAAGCAGGTGGAAGACTAAGCTTTCCAGGTTGGTGCAGCGCTGCTCTACTACTGACTTTTCTAGCCAAAACTCCTGAGGGGCTTCCAAAAACCTTTTCTTGGCTACCTTAGCAGTAACTGTAGCCCGAGGGTACAAATAATAAACACAGGACCCTCCTACTCATAACCCGTGAGGATAATAAATTAAGAGGACTTTCCTGCTCGCTCTTCAATACACCTAAAGCCAAGAGAAACCACTAAGCTTTTCCTGGATGTCGAATACATAATCACACAAATAAAGAAGACGTCGAACTCCAACTTGTCGTGAATCTACGAAAACTGCGACGGAAAGTCATTGTGTACCTGAATAGACGAGAATTTTAAAGTTTTTCTCCTTCATGTTCCTGAAAACGATGTGAGCCTAAAACAAGATTGTATCCATTGCATACAAGGAATCAAGCCGAACAGAAAATTCATAGATTAAGATTTTAATTTAAAAAATCAAGAAACAGAGTTTTATCCTCTTTAATAATGTTCTGCACTGAAAGAGAAGAATACTCAATAGATCGTAAGACAAAAAAAAAAAAAAAAAAAAAAAAAAAAAAAGTAGTGCAATTTTGCCTTTAGGCAAATTTGTTGTTTAAAATTGCCCCGAAAACATCGACACTTTTCCCATGTTATAGCTTATGGGTTTTTGGAGGATTATCGCAATTGGTGAAGTCCCGACTTGCGAAGAAAAGTTGCACGAAAACACAACTCAAAAACCGAATTCCCCTTAAAATTGAAAACAGCATGGATAGGCAAGACACAAGCAATAGTGGAAACTGTAATAAGTGCAGCCAAGTGCAAATATGAAAAGAAAAATAAGTTGTGAAGCTTAAGTTCCTCGTTTTCTGCCGATCTCTTTTCATTCATATTATTTCCTGAAATAACTGAAGTCATTTCCGTTCTGGTAAATAGTCAAGTGTATAGGCTACAGCAGCTAAATTAAAAGTGCGTATTAGAAATTTTCTGCGAAAATGTCTGTTTTAAAAATTTTGTCGTGCAATTGCTTTCAAAAATGTACCTGCAAATAAAAGCAACCGAAAAGTACCTTAAACATATACGAAATTACTACAACATGATAAGAACGTTACGTTAAACTAATAGCAATAAACTGCATTTTCCTGCAAAAAAAGAATTTCATGTAATTAAAACTGCTAAAAATTCTTCTATGAAAGAGATGTCCGTAATGAAGCATTCTAAGCTATCTGAGATTTCCAGCTTTCAAAAGGTATTAATTTGAAAATCTATGACATACAGATTTTCTTTTCGCAAGCTTGCTTATAAACAGTTTGAATGGCTCATCACGTACTTGTCCACACAATACTGCATAAATACATACCGACGTACACTGTAATTTCTTACCACTCGGTTTTGTTCATTTTTAGAAACTTTCCAGGAAAAACGCTTGGTTTTTCCACCACCAAAAGGTCACTTGACCTGCGCCGTAACAAAACTTGGTAATTGCTACAGCGGTGAAAGCGTAGTACAATTGTATTACCTGGATGTTTCCTCCATAATTACAACAGAAATGCGCTTTACTTTTGGTTTTCTTCTCATCCCTTAAGTCATGACGTAGGGTTCTTGGCAGCAACTTCGATTTCGCTTCGACAATTGACTAGAAACTTTCCGTTTAATTTTCCGATGTATTTTCACAGTGAAATTAATTTTCTATTTTTATTTATTTCCAAAAAAATTTGTTATAATTATTATTTTTTATTAAGACTCGTTTATATGTTTTACCTTTCCCAATGCGTTTTTTGTGTTCAAATTCGGTCATTGTCATCACCCTACAATTTAAATGTGAATATCTTTCACAGTAGACCTCAACGTTTCGAAACCCGAAAGAAGACATTGACAAAATCATTTTGGGACCAGGAAACTGTTTTAATAGGGCGTTTTAGGTATACCGTTACGATTCCCTCCTGTCGTCCTTTTCTTCATCTTCTACCGTATGCTAATTGCTCCGACAACCCACGCGACACGGAAAAGCGAATTTTCTACGGGGAAACACCCTTTCCCCCCACACGCGACTTTCTCCTACTCAGTTTTCTCGCCTTGCATTAAACCAAGCTTACTTATAAATTCTGTACCTTTTCAGTCGCCAACAACCAAAGCGAAAAAAGGGTTGCACGATTACGCAGCATCGTGGCAACTTTCACTGATTCGATCCTCCCTTTTCTCTCTGCACCACGTGATCTTCCTTTCTTTCCTTTCGTTTATTTGTACTTCTCTAGTCATGTGAACTTAGCTTTCTTAGTTACGTAACCCATCGTGCAGAGAAATCTCGCAAGGAAAGTGCGGAAACGAGTCGCTTTTATTTCTTTGCATCCATTGGCGGTTTTTTGGTGGGTTGGACTACCCACCTTTTTATCGCTTCACCCCCTGCTGATGCCAGAAACTTGCGATCAAGAGTATTTGGTCAGTTGCGAACACAAACTTTCTCCTTCGAGATCTGTCACGCGGGGCCCAGCGAAAAAAGATGCTTTGCCCCTTCTCGCATGTGTTTTTCTGTCAAGGGAAAACGCAGAACGCTTCACTTTCTCTTTTAACGATCCAACAGCTTTCAATACGCAATTCGGCCTTTCGAAGGTTTTAATAGCGCTCGCGGTGACGTCGCTGCGGCCGGATCACTTCAAAGCTACGGTCACTGTCGGCTACCCCGTCCGAGAAATTGGCCGGAGGCTGTAAGACGTGCACGGACAACGGCCGATTGTGCAACCTAAAAGTACAAAGTAAGGACTACGTTAACAACAGAGGGGTATGAAAGTTGTTACGCCCCCAAAAGACCTTTTTGGAGCGAGCTTTGCAGGAAAGTTATTTTACCTGGGCATTAAAGGTGGAGGTTTGGTGTCGTAAGTACTTTTAGTCTCTCTTCGATGATCATCGTAAGGGGGCAAGGGCGATCGCAGTTGGTCCCGAGCCCAGCGCTGCTGGCGACGCAGTTGCAAAGTCGTAGCTTCTCTATCTGGACAACAGACATCTAGCATAAAAGTGGAAGATTTTAGAATCAATTGTTGTTTACTTTCACAACGCTACGTTTTACTATCAATTAGTCACCTTTTTACTCGCCTTAAGAGGCTTTTCGCTTTGGAAAACCGAACAAGGTTTGGAACGAGCTTTCCCGCCAAAAATTTTCCGCGCTTATATTAACTTACATTAAGATAGTTTTCATTTAGTTTCTTACACTTTTCTAGTCTATAATAGTATCTCGTGTTATTAAGAGTTGGAATGTACATCCTTGAAAGCGATCTGGCCTGTAGAATGGATTAACAACACTTTCAAAATCTCCCGCGCTTTTGTCAACAAAGGCTCGAGTCTAGCACACTTATATTGAGGCAATTTTCATTTACATATTAAATTTCCAAGACTATGATAGTATCTTTTGTATACGTTACTAGTAAGAGTTCAACTGTAGCATTAAACGCGATCTGACATACAGTATCACTTTCCCGCCAAAACTTGGCGCGTTCAACAAAACATCGTTTAGAAAGCGTCAAAGTGCCACAAATCGGATGCCAATTGCGATAAAAGCGACAATTACTTTAGAAACAGTTTTACATGAAATTACACGTTTTGTACATCTAAACATTCTAAACCGTTATAGTGAAAGTTGAAGCCCGTTACTAAACTAATTGGCCGTTCTGGCGCGTGATCTCTGCAAAATTACAATTTACGAAAGTTTGGGTTCATTTGGACTAAAGTACCATGGATAATTGGGTACGCAGTGTACATAAAACACAATGTACAAGAAACGCAAAAATGTACAGTGCGTGAAGATTAAAATGAGAATGCCCTGTTAGTTACCTTGCAGGCTGTTGACACCCGGGTTGGGAGACAAGGAATTTTTCCCGTAATAATCTGAACTTTTATGCATCTCAAGCATTTCCGGTTCAGAAGTTGCCGAGTTCCATGTCCCCACGTTGCTGGGTACCGGCTGAAGCGTGAAGGTAGCGTAAGGCATCACTTCCTCGTCTAGTTTGTTGCGCGTTCCCGGGTAAAGAAATCGAGATTGAATTCGAAATTGAGTTAAACTTGACTTTGGTGTTGACATGAAAACACCGGAAGAAGGTTTTTATTGAAATACCGTCATAATCTATGGTAGACGAGTGTTTGCGAAGCGACAACGGAGAATAATGGCACGAAGGTGTCGCCAAAGGTTGACGACTTTGCCGACTGCGCTCAACGTGCTCGGATAATGTACTCATCGACTGTTCTTTACTCGCACCTTCCTCTGTCCAACGCCTGCAAAACAGAATTCATACCTGAATTAGTTGCATTCTTCACTGCGTAATCACACAGTCATTTTCAATCGTGGTTATGTATAACTCAGATACTTCAATTAATTTTGAATTTCTTGTTTCTTAATAATTTTTTTACAATAAAAAAGAAATCAGTTATAGAATACGAAATTTGTTTCATGAGCTTTCCACAACATTATACACCTACTTTTATATATCGTCATATAATAAACTATTTCAAACAAAAATTAGTTATTTACAATAAATCTATTCCTAGCGTATTTCTATATTTGGTGGGTTATAACCTTTTGTATAGTATGAAAGCAATAGACGCAGTGCTGCAGGTCACCAAAACGGCGGCTACAGCGACGCAAATAACGACCAACGTATCCCGAAAGGTCCACGGATTCGCGTTCGAGTTCTGCGTTTCTAACGAGTCGATTAGGTACGACTTGGTGACGCCTGCCGATGAGTTTCGTGAAAGCAAAAGTGAAAACGTTTGGTTAAAAGTCGCGTGGAAGCGAAAGTTCAGCTTTCTTTACCATCAACAGTCGAGATTTCGTAATGGACCGTATGGGCGCCAGCTTCGGAGAAAGCGGTCAAGCGGAATTGGTACCGCTGTTGACTTTCAATGCTAACCTTGAGCATCGGCTGATCATTCGGGTTCAAGTTGGCTTCAACCAGCTCCCATAACGGGTTCGAAAGCGACAAAGGACCTTTTTTCTCCACTTTGACGCCCGTTATAGCACAGCCGTTGTCCGGCCAGAAATCTGCGTTGACCCGAACTTCCTCTCCATCGAGTACTAGCACGTCTTTAGTGGGAGGTAACGGCCCTAAAACCCACAATAAATCCAAAATAAATACTTGTGAAACATATGTTGTAAGTATTAAAAATAGCACCACTTCTTCTAAAAATATGGGCCAAAATGCGACAAAAAAAGGCCAGGAACGAGCTCACGCACGTTAAAAAGAACATAAATAGAAAATAATTAGCTAGAAAAGTTAAAAAAGCGCTGAAGAAGTAAACTCATGAACAATACATAAATTTGCGTTTCTTTACCTAAGCCTCGTGTATTTACAAAAATCTGGGTAGTAGTACCGGCTCCCCAGACGTTACTGGCTTGAAACCATACTTCGTAACTCTGACCGCAACGCAAACTGGACAAAGTGACTTGGTCTAGACTGCCATCGAGGTTAATCTCCTCCCATATTTCGTCCAGAACACGGTACCTGAGCAAGAACTCTACAGCAAAGCAAAAACAATTAAATTTCCAAATTTAAAAGTAAAATATAAAGGATAATAATAAACAGCTTGCTGATTGTAAAATACATAACAAATACATAATCAGATACATAACAGATAAAATAAAAATAAAATCATAATTACTAATTCTATGTACCTATAGCGCCAGTATTACTGGGCCACCCTAGTGTAATTGTCGAAGTGCTGGAAGATTTGATAGTCAAGGGTACTGCAGCAGGTGCTGCTGCCGCTAGCACCGTGTAAGTCACGCTATCTTGTCCATGATGATTCTGGACATGGCACGAGAAATCGCCAACGTCAGCTTTCGTAAAATCTATTTTCAAACAAATTTTTCCCATTATTCTTTCTTACAGTATAAACATGTGCTTCAAAACAATATTAATGCACTACCAGATATATACAACCCCGCAGGTCCCATTGTCAGCTTCCCGCCCAAATTCAAAGCTTTCCCACCAAGTTTCCACGTGGTCACGACGGTGGCGCCACTAGTCGGGCACGGCAGATGGAGATTTTGGTTCAAACGTGCGTAAACCTTTTGCGAAAGGGCCAAAATCCTGGCAGGAACTTTATTCAACGTTTTATATAATTATTGTTAGCTTCTGATGCTGTTATATTTAAGGAAAAATTCTATTCATACCTCTAGGCGTGGTAGATTGCGTTATAATCCGACTGTTGTGTCCGGCACCGAGACTAGATGTCGCTGTTATCCAAAATTCATACCGATGCGATTCTTTCAAACCTGTAAACTCGTACAATAGCTCATGCCCGCTGTATACTGCATAGTCTTCCTAGAAAATTACAAAGAAATACAAAGAATAAATTCCTAGAAAACCTGTACATTTTAGTTTTAAGAACTTCTCTAATTAAAAAAATGTTCAACATATTCTTGTTTTTTGTATCTTCATTTATTATAAATTTTCTTTCTAAATCTTATAGAATTTAGACTTTTTATACATATTATATTATTTAAATTCTTATAAAGACTTTTAATTTATTCCTGTTGTTTTCCTGAGTTCTTACCCGACTTTCTGATATCTTTTTATGACCTCTATGATATTTCAGATATAGTTTTTACCATTAGAAATTCACCCCATACTCGTTACCTGCTTTCCAGATTCCATGTCACGCAAAAATACGTTGAATTTAATTACGGGGCCGCTGGGTGGCTCCGGGGGCAGCCAAACCAAGCGTATGGAGTTCGTGGAAGTGGTTACTGCTTTCAGATCACTGGGAGCGTAGGGTACTGTGGAAAAGAGTATAGTTGATTCATCGAACGCGACGTTACTTTCCTTGATTAAAAGCTTTTTCCGCAACAGAAACGGCTCTTACCGTCGTTTGATGTGGTACAAAGTACAGGAAAAGACAGTACGCCGTCGCCCATTCGGTTGGTAGCACCCACGCGGAAACTATAATTAGATCCTGCTTGCAAATTGGAAACTTGCAACTGCAAATTGGTCGTCCGAAGCAAAACATACTGGCTTTGATCGCCTAAGTCGTAACGAGACAAAAACAAGGTGGATAAATGAACGTTGTTTACTCTATAACAACACAGAAAAAATGAAATAAATAAATAAAAATTACAGATGCAAACCCAAAAATCACCAAAAATTGAATAAGTTCGAATTTACTAGCCGCATTTAGGCGCCGGTACAAGATCTTGTAGCCAGTGATATATCCGTGACGTAAATGCGCTACTGGCGGCTGCCAAGTTAACTGCAATTCTCTCGATGACTGTGCACTGCACGCAATTGTTTCGGGTGCTCCTCCGGGAACTATAAAAAAGACAAGAAATTCTGTTGGGGAACTCTTTCTCCTTCTAACACAATCACGTCCTCTTTTCTCTTCTAGTTGGTAAAGTTCGATAGTTTGACGTAAATGTGAAGCTGAAGGGTAATAGAAATGAACTATATTTGTTTACCGGCTTCGGGAGTGGTAATAACAACACTTTCTGATTCCGTGCCTGTTCCTGCCGCATTTGCGGCGCGTACTGTCATGGAGTACTGAGTAGCAGGCGCTAGTTGGGTTAAGGTGACGTCAAATACCCGCTGCTCTATCAAGGTTTTGGTCCAAGGTACACTTTTGTGCTTTTTTACACGACTACTAAGGTCTGAATACGTCACTATGAAACGAATAAGCTTCCCGTGCCAATGCTCTATGGGCGGAGCCTGAAAAAAATCAAATATAACAATTCAATAGGGTTAATTGCAACACAAAAATGACTGAAGTCAATTTAAAACATACCTTAACAAAAATCAAGATAAGAAATTGCGAAACGTAGAGTAAAACGCGGGAAATAAATAAAATAAACGGTGGAAAATAATAAATAAACAAATTGACTATTTATTTATTTTCTCGCGTATCCTTTACTAGAATCCCCCGAAATTTTGACCGTGTGCTGTACTTTGTGTTTACTGAACGTGACGTATTTTCAGCACTCAACTCTTGAAAATCTACAATGTCCGTATGAATTGCTCGAAGTCTGAACTGTCCCATTCTCTACACTGATTAAAATCTACAAATTTGTTGCCGTACCTGCCATGTGAGTCGTACTTCCCGTGCCGATTTGGCTTCGGCCATTACTTTGATTGGAGCAGCCGAAGGAGCTAGATCGCATCACGTAATACAAAACAAAACAAAAAAAAAAATAAAAAAAAAAAAAAAAAAAAAAAATAACGGTGACATAAGGAAAAAGACATTAGTTTATATTTTCTCTGCGTGGTTAAGATCTTGTCTGTTAACGACCAAAGCATACTTTCGTCTAGTGTTTGGAAGTTGAGAGTGGCACTGGGTTCGCTGCTCCAGCTCAACTCATTGAAGGCCCAGACACGTGCTTGGTAAACGGAAGCTGGCAGCAATGGCTGAAGGACAATGTGTGTGTCTCCGGAAACAGTCACGTTCCTGGCCAGGTCCCAGTAACCTTCTTGGACCGGTGGCGATAAAAGCTGCTGCTGGGGACCCAATAACTTTGTTTGGACAAGGTAATTTAAAGGCACAGCTTCCGGAGCGTTGGGAGGCGGATCCCAGGTGATTTTCACCCAACGGCTTCCTCGTTCGATCCAATTAACCTTTCCCACCCTCTTCAACGCTTCTATTAAAAAAAGAAAACTGAGATAAATAAATAAAATAAAAAAGTCAACACTGTAACTTGATTAATATTTTGTTTCACATTTTTTCGTGTTTAGTTCTATAACTATTACTTATGAATGTACTTCCTATTTTGCTTTAAAGAATGCAATTAAGATTGTTCAATAATTCTTATTTTTTTGGGAATAGTATGTGTCGTTGTTTGCATTGTGTTTGCAGATTTTGTTTTGCGTTTAATTTTAATACATATGTGATTTTAATACATATGTAATTTTGATACATATTTAATACATATGTATGATTCTCTACAGAGTGCAGATCGAGGAAACTCATGATTTTTTGTTAGCATGTCAGTTTTGATTCCACGTCACGTTAAATGGAGCTATAAGTACCTTGCACCATCACCAGAAACTCGACCCGATCTGAGCCGTATGGATTACTGGCTTCGCAAACATGCGTGCCTGATCCTCGGGCGTCCACGTGCGGCAATATTAACGTGACCATTTTCTTACGATTCCATTCCGTAACATTAAGTCTGGACCTATGGTTTCGAGTAAACAAACAGTTCATAAATTACTGTAAATCTTTAATATTGCAGTAATATTGTGACGCGCTGATTCTTTTCTCGACGGTATTTTTTCCGATTTATTTTTGGCAGTTTAATTACTGAAGAGGAGTTATGGATTAAGGCAGAGGATTCTTTGGGATGGAGAAAAGGCAGAAATAGCACGTACGGAATGGGCGCTCCGTTGGAGTGGATGAACTTGACGTCAATGGGTGGATCGCCAGTTACTTCACATGTCAAGCGCACTTCGCTGCCAGCTTTCACTAAAACTCTTTCGGGCACCGCTTGGATCCTGACAGGCTCTAGAAACGAAAAAGAACAAGATTAAACGTTGCAATCCCCCGAGCAATCATACACGAATAAAACCCCATGCGTTATCATCAAAGCTTCCATTCATCTCTACTGATCAATGCTATAATTCCAACAGATGGCATTGATTACCAATCACTCGCTGAATAAGAAAAATCTTACAACTTCGCTACTTTTGGAACTTTTTTGCACTTTCCAAGTAGCACAAGCACTTACAGACGTTTCAACAATACTCACATGCTTGTAGTCCGTTTACAAGACGCTTAAAGACATGTGTGCTACCTGGAACTCATACAAGATAAAATTTCGGCACGACGGCAACTTTTTTTTTACAATGTGGCCTTTTTCTTCAAATTATTAAGTATGCAGCAATATATACGCACTTCCACAACGCAGGACACAATTTCTTCACGGAAAACTCTAAATTCGCTTGCTTTTCCTACTGATGTACAATTTGTCTTTGAATCTTCAAACAAGGTGTAACAAGACTTCAGACTGAAAAAAAAATACACTTAAGCAATCATGTTATGACATTGTTGAGTAATTTTTCACTACGGATGGCAAACATTGTGAGAGATAACTTTGTTTAATTGCTGGACTTTATATTCGGATTTATCTGAATGAGAGCACGCAGTGCATAGTAGTGTCATCTAGTGGCGAGACTGTAAACTCAACGACTAGCTGTGGCTTCACAACGACCGACTTAAAACAAGACTTTACAACGAAGGGAAAAACTACTCATGAAACTAAAAAATGAGATGAAAACCAAATACAGGATTACAGAAATAAGAAATCCGAGGGTAACTTACGGTGGATTTGCAAACGAACGGTCTTGCTTAGGTTGGCGCCCACGTTATTGCTCGCTGAACAAACATAATATCCGTCGTCGGCTAAAGAAACTGTTCGAATTTCTAAATCTCCACTTGACGAAATGCTAAAACGGGGCATTTCTTCAATATGCTGCCCCGGAGCTACAAGATATCCAAAGACAAGCAAACGACACGCGTGAGACAGTGACTAAAAGGGCAACGTTGACGCATAATTATTTCTTTTTTCCCGAAAATCGCACTAAATGATCTTGGTATTTCGTGTCGTACCTTCGTTTTTGGTCCAGGTTATGCGTACTTCCGGCAGTCCTTTCGCCTGACAAGGTAAAGTGACAGTTTGCCCCTCCACGGCCGATACATCTCGAGGCTCCACTACCCACTTCGGTGGTACTGGATAATTCACGTAAAAGAACAATAAATAAAACATAGCACCTTGAAATAAACACATACAATGCAAGAATACAAACTAGAAATACAAAATTAGAAATACATGTGCGGATTGCTTATACTGAAACGAAAATTAGGATGCCTTTACCAACAAAAATGCGATTTTTAATTCCTATATTTATCTGAATTACCGCAACGAATTAAGTAAATAAAAAATATAATTCTAATAAAACTTAAAGAAATAAGAAAACAGAGAAATTAAAGCAAGCTTCCATTTTTCTCTCTCTCGTGCTTATTGACTTATGCTGAGTTTACCTTTGACATATAACTGCGAGCTGTGACTCGCTGTAGCGGCACTATTACGTGCCTTACACGTGTACAAGCCACTGTGATCCGCCTGGAGCTTCTTAAACACTAAAATGCTGTAAAAGTCCGCTGTTTGGCTTTCGATGGGCAAACCGGGCGGGAGAGGTCGATTATCTTTAAGCCACTCGATCACCATAGGCAAATCCCCGGAAGTGATGGAACACGTGACCTGGGTACGGCCGTTTTCTTGCACATTGGACGAAAACTGGAACGCTTCAATCACAGGAGGCTCTATTGCAAAACCCATACATGATCATTTTCACAGTGTCATGACGCTATAACCCTTTGCACGTTCTTCTCGAAACTGCGATCCGACTCTATTAACTATAAATCCTGGATTATCACTGGATAGACACGAAGCCAAGTAAAACAACAATTTAGATTAGGACTTCAAAGAAATGTGAACTTTATGGAAAGGAGTTTCAAGAAAGTAGGAAAATTCCAAGGAATCCATTTCAAAGCAAGTTCAAGGTCAATTATTGCCTTATAAAAGCATAACAGCTGGTACTTACTGGCTACGTGGACGTAAAAGGACCGGCTGGCGACTGTTCCTTGGGGTCCTTTGACGGTACACGTGTACATGCCAGCGTCTTCTCCTCGCACATCGCTCAGCAATACGGTTCCATTGGTCCAAACGGTGTGCCGCGCCAAATACTTGACTTGGTCGCCAGTTTTGGTCCATTCAATGCTCGATACAGGGAATCCTCCATAAGGACAATGGAAACTCAAACTCTGGCCTTCGACGGCTGTTTTATTCCCCGCCCATCGCACAAAAACTGGTCCTATTATCCAACCCATTTCAATTAACTGTAGTCTAACCCATTTCAGCTTCAATTTACACTGTCAAAATTATATAAAACTAATACGAAAAATACGTCACACTTCAAAACAAAGCGTGCTGGAATAAATTTCCTTTAAAACGGAATATCGCAAAACTCATTAATCCACAAGAAATTTCTTTTCTGTTATCTTTCGAGGGTAACAGAGAAAGATTTAGAGGCATTTTGCGGTAGATATTAGTTACGACTTACCATAAACGTTGACTCGAGTGTGAAATCCGGCCTGGCCGGCCGAATTCCTGGCTTGGCATCCATAAAGGCCGCTGTGTTCGGCCGTTAGGGCGGAGATATTTAACCGACTCCGAATTTCACCTTGGGGACCACTCCAGCTCCAAATAGCTACCCTTTAAAAACGCATTAGGTATGCAGCAAAAGTCGACACTGTCATGCAGCTCCGACGGCCAATGAGAGCCCAAGTACTGGCCCACTTTGTGGGTCAAATTACCAGCAAAAGAGTGTTACCTTCCGTCAGGCGAAACCGGCGGCAATAAAGAATCGTCTAAAGACCACGTAACTGTCGGCGACGGACTTCCCGTAGCAATACACAGCATTGTCAACGAGGATCCGGGCTGCAGCGTTTGCTCAGCGAAAGTACGCACCAGACGGGGAGGTTCATCTAGATTAGATGCACGGACGACGGGTTAACAAGACTTTAAAAGCGCCATGGAGAAGAAGGAGGAGACGGAGGGGATATAGTAGCGACACAGAGAAGGTCAAAGTCGAAGAGCGGTGCGCAAACATAAACACAACCCTCCCTTTACTTCCAGTTTACCCGTCTACCTCCAGGGAGGGACAAAGTTGTGTGCTTTTATCAGTGAATCGTGACAGGAAGAAACTGTCAGATAAGTCTTCGTAGAGTGGAACAAACGCGGCCTCCAAGTTTCCTGTCGTTTAATGGAAGTTAATGGCATCAAGCAGTGCCATCTAGTGACAAATTTGAACTGTAGAAAAATTCGGAAACTTTCACACAATTCTGAAACTTAACCTTTCACTGAAAATGTGCTCAATCTATGCTTAAACACCTAAGGCATTAAAGCTTGGTTTGCTTAAAGTTATATTCACTTGTCTAACAGAGTTTTTCTCTGCTAGATGTAGCTAAACTGATAAAAGGCGATAAAATACAAAACGATGTAAAAAGGTCGACTTACCGCCTAGCAGCAATTCTGCCGTTGCTTGGACCTCTTCTTGCAAAGAATTTTTTGAGAAACATTGGTAAATACCAGCATCGTGTCGACTCACCTGATTTCCCACAACAATTTCGTTAAAATCACATATAAAAAGGAAGTCATCACTCTTGATTCACCACTCGCGCGAACATTCGCAAAGTTCTAGTTACCAAAGTGCAGAAATAAATAAAACCTACGCGACTGCAGATATATTATTACAAGTTTGTGCGAATCGCTTTGCAGAAGAAAAAAGCTTTGCGCAGTTATGGCACGAATAATTTATGGAAATGGAATTCAAAGCACCTCTTCGTAACCCATCAACGTCCGAACTACTCCTGCGTTTTGCAAATTTATTGACTCAATTAAGCTTCCGTGTAATTGTCGTATTTTTATCCGTATGGTACACATTACGATTCTCTCGAGGCCCATGAAAATAAATAAAACGCATAGGGAGAAAATCGTACCTAATGCGAGGAAAGTAATTTCTCCCTGTAAAACGGATATCTCTTCCGAATGCAGAAATAAAGTACCTTCTTTCAATATTTTCACACTTTGTGATCTTCTGTAAGTGCCGCGCTAACTCTGTTCCTTGTTTCGAGTACCAAAACTTCATCTTTACAATATTGCTGTAATATTACTTACGAGAGAAATTCATATGAAACGAAGCGATATTTTATGGATACTACTTTTGTTACAAATATAACAGGTCTTACATTACATAAATACATTACAATGACACTTTTCGGTCATAAATCTCAAGAGCGTTAAAAGTACATTGCTTCACTACGATGAAATACTAGAATAATTCGTTTATTCGGAAATACATTCTTCCTTAAGTTTCTTCGAGACGCACGCACGCCATAAATCCACAATGCTATAAGTGTAACATTAATAGAACTTACTCCTACAAAAAATCAACAAAATCTAAAAAAATACGTAAATTTCAGAAATAATCTACCGTTAACCAAAATCTACGAAATCTGGAACATTCAAAATATACAAAATTTGAAATCAAAATGGCAACAGATAATTTCCAATAAAATTAATAAGCATAACTATTTAAGTATCTTTCGGAGATAAATTTCCGTGACTTTGTATGAAGATATAAGCCACGCATTAATTCCCTAACTCAACCGTTCATTCATGAGCGTTGAAACTTGAAAGCATTGCACTTGGCAGTAACAGCGAAGTTTAGGGACAAGCGCAAACTTACCGACAGTACTTGAAGTACAGATCCTGATCCAAGTCCCGGGCCTGAAATGCGAACATTGGGTCCAGGTTGGAGCGCTAATCCATTGCGGAGCCATTTCAGCTCCGTGAATGTTCCACCATCGACCGTACAATTGAAAAGGCCACTTTGCCCTACGTTAACTGTCTACAAAGCACCCAAGTATCATCAAAACACGAAAACAAGACCTCACAACTCTTACAACAAGACAAAAACAATCATACCGTCACATGGGGTTATTCTGCAGGAAAAATTCCCTACCGTTTGTTCTCTATTTCAGCGAACGTTTTAGTAAAAAGGAATATGTCGGAAAGACCCCTCGCACTAGGCTCAGAAAGCATACAGGAACACTAGATAATTGTCTTTTGGTGGTGTAAGAGACTGAAAAAAATGTCTCGAATAATTCCGAATGCGCCAGAATAACCCTATTTGACGGAAACCTACGTTAACTGTCTACAAAGCACCCAAGTATCATCAAAACACGGAAACAAGACCTCGCAACTCTTACAGCAAAACAAAAACAATCATACCGTCACACGGAGTTGTTCTAAAGGAAAAATTCCTTACAGAGTTCTTGTTTTGCTTTTGTTCTCTATTTCAGCAAACGTTTTTTTAGTAAAAAGGGAACATGATGTCAAAAAGACCCCTCGCACTAGGCTCAGAAAAGCATACAGGAACAATATCTCCTCTCCTCTAGATAATTGTCTTTTGGGGTGTAAGACACTGAAAAAATGCTTCAAATCATCCCGAATATACCAGAATAACCCTATTTGACGGAAAATTTTTTAACGAAAAACTCCTTCCCACGAAAATCACAAGTATGACAACAAATTCATCCGTGGGTAAAAAGTTATAACAAAGCGAAGCGCAGAAAACAAGCTCCCAAAACTACTCCAAAAATAATGAAAAGGAAAAGAGCTTGAAAGAAAAGGGAAATTACGGGAAAATACCTGTTGCTGAGGATGAATTTCTATGCGTAGCGAAGAGGCGACCGTCAACTGAATTTCTACGCTCTGCTCGCCCAGACCGTTCGTCACCAGACATCGATATTTTCCACTATCGGAGCGCTTCGCTTGACGAATCCAAACCCACGTATGGCCCACCATTACTGAAATGCCATCGCTGACTAAAGGAACCATTCCTTCCATACGAAACCATCTGCCGTAACGGAAATTAGACGATCGATCTTAATTTCTATGCCTATTTTTCGCCTCATTCCCAGCATTTTTTTGGGTCTATTATCTTGGCTATAAATTGTCCCTCGACCTCTTCAATAAAACACCACCCGTTTTTAAAGAAAAGGAGGGAATGAAAACAAGAAAAATAATGAGCTAGGTCTTCCGAAATTAAAAACGTGCAACTTTTCGTGAGAAATTGATTGAACTTTCCACGGAGGTGATTAATAGCCATAAAAGCTCCTTTAGAACAATTTTAGTTGTTAATTTCGAGAAATATTAATTTGAAATGGTGAACTTGATACAAAGACTAAAGCAGCTATGACTACTCATGTAATTTACAAGCTATTCAAAGAGTATTTTCAATATTTCAGATTTATCTACTAGATGGCATTCCATCAAACAATATTAGTAAAATCTCAACTTACAGTCGCAATAAAGGGAGTTCGCTTTATAGATAAGTTTTTATTTGTTTTCGCGCATAACCTTCCCTCTTTTCCGACGAAATTTGTTTTATAAAGAGTTCATCACATTTTTAGAGCCTCAGATTTTTGTCAATACCAAAGTGCGTATAGTTAATTAGGTACGATTTTTTTTAACAAATTGCCCCTAGTCCAATTTGTCCCTTTTCTCTCGGAAAGCATTTTTTGCCTGAATAATTTTTTTCTAGGTTTTTCTTGTTTTCTATACATAGTCGCATACAATTGCACATATTTAGTATGTTGCCATGAAAATCCAAGAAATATTGCTTCAAAAGCAAGAAATTTCGTTACTGGAAGCGTGGCAATGGATACGCTTGAGCAGCACAGGTCAGCATGACATCTTGGCCCTCTGGCGTCGTAATGCTGAGCGAAGGCCTTTGGGTTAAACGAGGAGGAACGTTTCCGGACGCGTCTAGATAATAACCGCAGAGTCTAATCAGTTACTGGCCGGAAAATTAGTTTTCAGTCATCCCGAATGCCATCTAGCGGCATTTTTTCTTTATTTTCTCCTTTACACAACTTTATTTTATGTATTTTTTTTTACGGTAAAGGAAGGTAAGTATACTTTTATACCTGTCAAAACAAGTCTCCCCGGCGAACTATGCATCTCTTGGCCTGTCAATCGATGCCGGATGATGCAACGATATTTACCGTCTGCGTCGGAACTTTGGACGTCTTCAATATGGAGCTCCGTACCCACAATCATGACTTTCGGGGGCCGATTGCCTATTCAACCGTAAACAATTTCAGCATTCCCATGGTGGCCAAACTTTCTTCTGAAAGGCATTTTGCAAACTAAGGCTCGTTTACTCATTTATGTCCTCTTTTATCTATTTCTTTCCTCTTATCTATTTCTTTCCTCAACTTGCAGCCAACTTTGGCTATTTGAGGCCTTTTTTTAGGAGAAAAAAGTTTGGAGAAGAAATTCACCTCGGTTTAGTTGTATTACTACTTTTCAATCATTTCTTTGCTATAAGTTCGCTCTTAACAGGTTGAATTAGGCCCAGAAACGTTGTAGATTAAGTTAAGTTTAATTATATAGTTTCAAGTAAGTGTTCAAGAAAATCATATATATATATATATATATATATATCTTACAAAATAAATTATATAAAAAATAGGCTACATTACGTTTTAAAAAAGGTCTGCTATTAATCAAAGATTCTCTTCCTTTCTGAAATAAGTTGTTAGTTTTATTTTCTTACTTATTAATGGAATTCCCTAACTGATGAACAAACAAGTCAAATACTTGAGAATGCAACAGAAACCAAGCGGAGGCGACAGTTGTGGTTGAAAGTAATTTAGCTGTAAGTTAGACAAGTTTTGTTTCCCCAAGTTTACTAGTGATATATTTACGCAATGTATTTGAATACGTTAGATTTGGGAAACTGCAAGAAATACTCAAACCCGGAATACGGGCCATAACGTTGTGATCGTAAAAATTGACGCGACGACCATAAACATCTCTCTTAACGCCTCCCGCTCTAATTTACCCCACTAGGGGGTGCGCAAGCTGCGCTTTGTTTCGTGAACTTGGAATACGCCTAAAAAAATTTGAATGTTGCAGAAAATTGTTTCGTTTCTTCTCGGAAAAGACACTAACACAGCTGAACACGTAAGATACAAAGGATATTAGCTAAAAAGTGAATACACGGTACTCACGTGACCACGCGTGTCCACGAGTGGCTACAAGGACTCCATTTTTCACCCATGACGTCACGGTCACGTAATCCCTCAAACTCGCTCCGACATTGCAGTGCAGAACAGCTGTATTGCCTCGTAGCACGTACGCGTCAAACACTTGCGCGCTCCATTCTTGAACCACCACTAAAACCCAGCACAATACGACATGAAAGACGCAAGAAAAATGAAGGCCACTTTCAGTTATTTTATTTCTCAGAGATGTCTTCCGCTTATAACGGCAGAAGATGCGAAAGCTCATTGAGGAACAAAGTGGAGGGAAGACATTGCTTTTATTGTCGAGGGCACGAACTCTGAACTGACGATACCCTTCATAGTTTAGTGGGCGAATAAAAAGATCCCAAAAAATGTGGGAAAGGCGAAAAGAAAGCGAGGCCCAGAGAAGGAAGATTTAATGTGCTCATTTCTATTCGTGCACATGGCTCCCCACACTATAAGACTTATATAACACAACCCAAACACACACCCTGGATTTGCAGCAGAAAATAGAGAGAAAATAAAAACGGGAAGTGAGAGCGGCGGAAGCTTTTGTCTGTGGTGGAAGCAAAATGTTCTACGTTTCGTTCCATTGCTGCAGCAGTAATTTCTGTCTCTTGAGAGAACAATGAGGAAAACGGAGTTTTAGGAATGCATTCCACAAATGGTTCGAGAACTTGGAGTTCCTTAAAGCCGGGAAAGCCATGGACAGAAATTTGTAGAAATACTGGAATTGGAAGTTGTTTCTGAGAGGCAGCAATGTCGCAGCAATCAGGGAAAGGTAGGGTGGTTTGTGTCTTACCTGCCTTAACTCGCACTTGATGACTGATGACAACGCCGTGCGGCGAAGAAGCGGCACAACGCAAGGTTGTGGAATGGACATCTGGCCGATACGCCTCGGGCGAAAAAGGCAGAAATGCTAAGCTGCTGTTCGGCAATACCACTCTACACCAACGACGAAAAACAGAGTAAATATATTATTGTCAGACTAACAAATTTATCCTTCCTCGGAGAAAAGAAAAAAAAATATTTTTCGCCACCAACCAAATGAGTAGCAAAGAAATTGAAATAAGTGAAGCCGTCAATAAATAATAATAAAATAAACTATGTATAAACTATAAGGTAATAAATTATTTATATGTTAGAACACAGTAAATGCCTTTTGTCCGTAATATTTTCACTTCCACGCCAGTAATTAGAAAAATTTCTTGCATTTTTCTTCCAGTTTAAAAACCGAGTTTCGCCTTATGAAAGAAAATGGTTCCTTTTAGCTTCCGTTTCTATTGAGTCGTCCACATTCCGTTAAATCGAAAAGTCAAAGCCTTTGACCCTAGATGGCTATCTTCATTTAATTTCCGTTACGGACTCAAAATGCTCGTGTTCGCGGGTCAAATCCTCTTGTAATACGATGCTTACGCTTTGAAACGAAATTCCTGCAACAAAATGAAATGTCCTCCTGTGTCTCTCCTTGTGAAATCTAAGAAACCGTAACATTGCTCTAGTTTAAAAATATAACCTCATATTTATTTGCCATACTAAATTAAGGTTAAGTTTAACTTAAGCGATGTCGCTTAACTTATTTTAGCCAAACAAATTCTCTGGTTTATTTCTTATACTAAGTTTCTTTAAGAGAAACTTGATTCAAACAATGTGTAAGAATATGGTTAATCTCAGACCCTTCATAAAAGAATTGTTTCATGATTTCTGCATAATCAGCATTGTTGGGTTCACGAAGGTCAGTAAAATCAATATTTAACCCATTGTCTCCGTATTACACTCCGCAGGGAATGGAAGGTCAACAAGAATGAGGGGCTGAAGTGCTAATAAAAAGTGCAGTTCTATTCAGGGCCGATTCTCGTGTGAGGTAAAAGCTTGGGTAAGGGTTTGATCCATAAAAGATCGATGTGCAATAACGTGAATGGGAAATATTTTCGTCGGTTTTTCTTAAGAACGAGAGATAAAAACAGGGGGCCTAATATCCCCATGTTGCTTTACAACCTCCATTGCGGGTACCCTGTCCAAGTTTTAACAACAGATTTCAACATAAACTTGACCAGATGGCCACCCTGAGCTCGTCGAATGAACGCATTACAACCCAAAGTAAATCTTCTCTCGACATTGATAACGATGCAATCTCACGGTCTCTGGGTTTAACTAAATATTCCAAAAAATGCTTGCTTGAGGCCAGGACTCTTTTTTTAAAAAAAAAAAGATTATAAAAAGGGGAAAATGAGGCTTGAAAAAGAGAGAAAAATATACCGTAAGCCCGGTACCGTCGTAATCTCACGTCCAGCCTCGTCCAGCCATCGTATGGACGGATGCGGCGATCCTGCTGCCATGCAATCTAATCGTGACTGATTGGCTTGACTGAATTCCAGTAACGATGGTGGTTCCAGGATGAAAAATGGTCCTTTGGCGGAATCACTCCTCCGTAAATTGTCATTCCAAGGCCCGCTGGTATTTGGAGTGTCCCCGGTGTACGCAAACCCTGCGAAATGATGGACCAAGCGTGTAACAATCGTAACAATTTCCATTCCAAAGCTTTTTCATTTTTGATCGACAGAAAATGACCACAGGCGTGATCACATGGTCACACGCAATCTTTTACCGCAACTGAACTTACATCACAACACAAGAAGAATCTGTTCTATCCTAACGTGAGGTAAAATAAAAAAAAAATATAATTCTTGAACAACTAGGTTTTTGATGCTGTAAAAAAATTGATGGTAAAGCTTAATAACGGCAAGTAGCCGTAAAAAAGTTTCACGTAAAACGTGAGAAAAATGGACGCGAAATTAAATAAGTTCTGATTGCGTTGCTTCTCCATTCATTACGTTAACTAAAGATTCTTCAAATTTACTAGAGACATCTAGTGAAACTATAAGCTACAAATCCGCCATCTTGCCTGGAGCTTCTTGTCAATCACATGTTTTGTAATGATGGGCTTTTTGCGTCAAAGCCGTCACCAGTGTGGTTCATATTATAAAAGTTTTTGTTCCGTGCTAAAGCACGAAAGATTATTGTAAACATTTAAAGTGCCTTGTTGTCGTGGATAGAAACCGCGAGGGACGGGGTATGCACTATATTCAATTTCATTGTTAGCCAACAGTCACATTTCGTAGCCGCCCACCGTAATCCTAAAATTCATTATTGGTAAGAATGAAATCCCCTGCACTCAGCCTGTAACAGTTAGTCCCCTTTTGACCTCCTTTTGAGCTAGACTCATTTCTTCAGCATACAATTTGGTTGTTGTAAAATACAGTTAAAAATAAATCACTAACAGTGAATGAGTGTTATCCTATTGGCCTCTGTATTTTGCTTCATCAAATTTATCTGAAGTGAGCAAAATGCCTTATCAAAACAGAATAGTTCCCTGTCACCGTTTGCGCGATTCCAGCGGCGACAGTTTTTATTTTAATCGTCAATAGTCCGAAATAATTAATGGTTGTAAACGGGATGAGTTTTCTACAATCATACGAAATGTTATAATTGACTCGAGTTTCCTCCATACAATTCCTCCGAATTTGTGAATCTCGAGTCAGACTCTTTCCACATCATCGAAGATTCTTGATATTTCCTCGGCGGGAAACGAGTTAAAAAATTCTCACGGTACAAAGACAAGGGTTAATGAGCTCATCACGAATTAACCCGCATACTGTACCCACAATTCGCTGGCAACAAAAACCCACCGCAGCGCGGGAAACAAAACAGAGCAGACCTCAATTCGGCGAATCTCTGGACTGACTCAGCATCCCGGAGTGAAGCCAAGTTCGTGAGAGTTAAAGAGAAGAGGCTGCCTAATGGCAATGTTGTGTTGCTCCCTTAATTTCGTTATCGAGGGCTTAATTAGATCACTGCTCTCGCAACAACGCTTCCCCGTCCACTCTGCCTCCTCCCTCGTTCTTATTTTTCAAAGTATTTATATTTTCCTCCACTTTTTTTTCTCACTTACGCCTCAAATGGACAAACAAGGCAATACAAAAGAAGTCTTAAGAGCTCTCAAAATTTGCGCTGGAAACACGGCAATAACGCTGTCCACACCTTGCAGTCCCAACACAAAGGAAAAAAGGCGCGAACACAAGATGGCGTGCCGCACTTCCGCGTCCCTCACAGCGCGCTTTCTTTTGATCTACGACGTGGATCAACATTACAACTTACTCACGTTCTTGGAATCCTTTCACACGGAAAAGGGGTGAAAACTGCTAACACAAGTTAAAATACGTTGAAGAAGCCTTGAAGTGATAAGACACGTTTTTATATATCTTAAGCGTGAGAAACACGTGGTAATCTGCCCCGACCTAAGCGATAGTGTCATCTTCTAGATATCTGTGTTGGAATTCTAGTAATAATTCAGGAAAGTACGTCTTCTTGGCACTTTCCCTTAGGTGGACAGGTCACAATAGGCTAGTAGTCATTCTTAGTCCAGGCCTGAACCTCCCCATCGCTGTCATTATATTGATCTAGACGTCCCATTAAAAGGTCGACACGGTCCAAAAACGTACGTAAGGAGAGATAAAAAAAAGTTGCTTCCATGGCGAAGAGAAAGGCATCTCATATACCAGTCTCTGAAGAAGATTGCATTGACACAAGTTTCACCCCCGTGTTTTCCCTTCCCTAACGTTCCAACCTTTGAGTTTTAAAAACAAGTCCAAAAAGGCAAAAAAATTGAATTCGTAGAAGACTCATCTTGACTATCCGGGACTATATCTCTTCCAAAAAAAGAAAAAAATCGACTTCATTTTGTCTACCTTTTCAGGAAAGGGACAAAGATGTTGGCCCCACCGGAACTGGGTAGGCGGGGCTTGTGAGATCGCAAAGACGCCCGATTGAAATCCAATATCGAAGATACGCTGCGTTTCCCAAAAAAGCGAGCTGAAAACCCTTCCTTCATAAGAAAACGTTGTAAGAAGTTACACACAATAACAAAGATCTTGGCTCCTCCCATTTCTGCATTGCTTCAGGCAAGAATCAATCCTGTCAAGTTTCGGACAGGTTTTCTAGAGACAAGAGTAGAGAGAGGAGACAGCTTCCAGGTTCTTCCTCGCGACTGAAGCATATTAATGAGGCAGTTGTTGCAGTTTTTGGGGTAAGAAACGTTTGTTTTTCTTGCCGAGTAAGGAAACTTCTCTCATAATGTCACTGGAGGATTTTCTGCGGGGGAAAAACTGGCATAAAGGCGAAGATAATCGCCTCTTTTTGTTGGCTGCCTCAGCTCGTTTTATTTCTCTTCGGCCGCAAAAGTCTTCGACTTTCGAGAAGGCACCACAACGTGGTGAAAGAGAAAAATATTGTCAGAAAAATGGTATATCGACAATGCGGTTCCCTTTGTACCGTTACGAATGTTTCTGTATGTATAAATACATTTAGAGAAAAGGGCAAAAAATCGAAGAGCGAAAATGACAGCTGAAAAGATATAAAGATTCTGCAGTGCTCTGGAGAGAAAAAAAGAATTCCTGAGGCGAGAATTACTCGAAAAAGTCGCGGACGTCTTGTTAGGACCTCATTCAAAGAAAGGGACCCAATTCGTACGAGTTCAAGCATTTTTCGCATTTATACTGAATGTTCTGTCAAGCGAAATTTGTCAGAAACAATAATTTCTGTTCTCTGGGAAAAAAAAATCCAAAAAATTCAGTGCTTATGCACTTAACAATAAAAGCTTAGATCTGGGATGTAAAATAGACATTTTTAAATTTAAATTTTTTTTAAAACTTTAGAAATTTTTTACCATTACTGCAAGCGAGAAGAAATATGCTGACGCGAAGTGTTACTTGTCCCGGGCTTTTCATTTGTGTTGCCATGGCTTTCGTCACTGTCAAGCGCAAGCTAACGTTGGAGTTTTTTGGGTTCCAGTACAGACAGGAGGCCCAAGAGGAAAGTGGGCGGAGCCAGGACAAGACAGTAGAGGAATCACTCAAGTGTTCTTTTATGAAATTTTTACGCACTTTTTTTACTTTTCGCCTCAAACGTTAGGGAAAGAAGGAAGCACTCCATAAGGATGTTGGCCACGCCCCCTTCTTCTTCACTTTTAAAGAAGGGCGTTAGAAGAGCAACGGCAGGAGTAATGAAAAGTTTCCACAATGGCAGCTAACGGGCTTCAAACGACGAGTTTTTGGTGCGAAGCCGGTACTTGCTTTACGCGTCGGGAGGCCAGTTGCTCATTGACACGCCCCTAAGAGACAAAACGCCAAAGACAAATAGAGTATTAGTTCAAGGTTCAGTAGTTCTCAAGATCTTCTTGGAAAATGAATCATCCTTCTGGTAATAGAAGGGACAATGTAGACACTTTTCAGTTCTGAATTTTTCATTTAACGTGCAGACGAAACTCCAGGCCAAGTTTATTCTTGTTAAATGAACTAGTGCCTTAGTTATCAAACGAGGTGTTTTACGCTTCAAGAAGACGAAAAACCAGACCGAACTGTCATGAAAACTGGACGCTCTTCCAAGTGTACAAATTGAAAGGCTGGGTTAACAATTTGGAATAGGGTGTACTACGATTTGTGTTGTAGTATTTTGTTGGAAAGCAGTCAGAAATGTACAACATTCCTCTTTCATTCTTACAGAAATAATCCGACAGCACTGCTGATCTAGATTATCTGACAGGAAAGACATTTTTTTTTTTGCGGTGTCCTTAGAGCAACTTTTTCGAAAGTGTGGCGGGATATGAACTTTTGTTCAGTGGATTTTCTCCAAGATCAATGTCCTTGAGCTGTCAACAACACCGTCTGCCAGGGCGAAGTTACTTTGTTACTGGCAAAGTTTGTGTCCCTGAAAGCCATTTTTTCTGCTTAGACGCTTCTTTTGGGAGGAAAGGAAGTTGTTGTACAAACATTTGACTAATCAATTTTGTTAAGCGCAGGTTTAGCTCCAGCGTAACGTACACTCATGACTTTTTTATAACAAACGCTCCATTAAACAGATCCTAGTCTACTACTAAAGTCTCCGTTTTCTACTGATGCAGCTTAATTAAGCCTCGGAGTCTTAGAAAGCTTACTTACAAAAGAAAAAAAATATGAAATTCGTACATTGGATTTATTAATCTGCGATATTTTGTTTGCATTTTCTATTTTTGTTCTCGTTGTTTGCACGCCATGTTTTGGATTCGTCTCTTTCCACCACCAGAGGCGCAGCTTGTAAACAGCTCTATGAGTCCAATCGCGCGTTTCGTAGGTTTTTACTCGTGCAATAATTGAAGATTTTACAGTTAAGTTCGTGAGGGAGCGACAGAGAAAAAGCGCAAAATATTGCAACTAACTTAAAACTCCTAGTATATTATCCATGTTTTTACAATCAATATACACAAGATCTTTAGGTTAACTTGGGACCCGACTTTGTGTCTTTCTTGCCTTAAACAATTTCTCTCTCGCTTTCAAAATGTTAATAATTTGCACTCTATTCTCTCCACGTATCTCGTTGTTCTTATCTTCTTCCTCATTCCTGTACTTTGAGCAACTTGCGGTCTCTTAGACTCCAGTTACACCAGAAACAGTTCCAAGACTTTGCCTTTTGTTTTTCTTCACAAAACTTGTCAGGTAAAGGAACTCGGGCATCGCTTTTCCCAGGGCTACGGTTCCGTGTGACCGGGGTTAACAATGTTAAACTAACAGAAAAGAAAGTATTGCTAACTCCCTTAAATCCTAGAGGGAGCCGGTAATAACGGGTTGTATAGTACCGGCAGCACGTGCCGTGCCTAGTACTTGGTTATGTCGCTTTTCAGACGCATTTTACTTATCTTCTTTCCGTCTACCTTTTCTTTGACCCTTTCACAGTGCACACAATACCGTGCGCACCGAACCGTAACTAATTTCGGAGCGATTACACACACAATAACAAATAAACAATACAAAAGTAAAAAATAAAAAGCAATGAAAGCTCTAAAAGGAAACAAAGGGCCATCGACGAATAAAGGACGCTAATTAGACACACTTAAAAAGCTACTACAACCCCTGTTAGGGGGTAAAAAAAAGGGAGCGTGTCACTCTCCCCTACCCTCTTCACAATTTTTAGGATTGCGTGCGGATTTTCGATTTTGGAACGATAGTAGCAAACGCTTTCTAAGCAACGCCCTCGTCTTCTCACGCTTGCTGCTGTTTGTCCACTATGAATACAAATCTCCGAGGGTCACTACCCTTCCCCCACCCCAAAAAAGAACTTGAATTTTGGAGCAGTTGAGTCCCATTTCTGCGAAACGTGGACACAAAACTCAGATTGTTTTACGACACTAATATTTAGGCTTTAAGCCGCGTTTCTCCGAAGAGTTAAAATCTCAGAATTTAGTTATCGTAAATGCTAAAAAGGGCTTGATTTCTTTTACCATGAGAAAGATTTGCGGATTTCCTTGTTTCAAGAAAAATGGCTCAAAGTACTTATCCGAATAAAAGAGACTTTTTTTAGTTTCGTTAAATATGAACGGTTTAAATTAGATTGAGTGTTCTACAAATTTAATGGGTTTCAGTCTGCTTTAGTCGAAATATGTCTATGTTGCAAGACATGCTCGAAATATTAGAAAATCTTAGAAAAAGTAAATCTCAGAAGTTTTCTTAGATTATCTTATATGGTAGAGTTATTTCTTTTCTTGAATGGAAAGTAACTTGGCTAATTTACAGTGGTTAAATGTTTCCAGAAAAATTGTCCAAATTTTGAAATGCAAAAGTTTTGTGCACGAAATTGCTCGTGGATGAATGAAAAGAGTTCAGTGGAATGCGTATTATTCCAATTTGCGTTTGAAATTTTGAATTCACAACTTGTAATCGTGCGTAGGAACAAAAGTGAGTTGAAACTTTGCAACAATGGTGGTAGAAATCAATGTTGGAAATGCGTGTAGAGCTGCAGCGAAGTTCTTGGGAAGTCCTTTTTGATGTTCGTAACGGTTTTTGCTTTCTTGGAAGTTAGAGAAATGGGTAGTACCAAGTATTTACTGCTAAAACCATCTCAGAACTTCCTTGGCAAAACTTAATGTTGCACTTCCGTGGTTTATGAACAACGACTGGTGGTTAATTGTTCACCGCTTAGAAAGCTCCCAAGTTCTCAACTGGGCCAAACTTCCATACATTAATGACGAAACTTGTCTATGCTACAAAAACATATACTTCCAAATTCTTTAAAACAAGTAATCTGCATTCAAGAATGTAAAAATCGTGCCGAATCAGTGCGAATTAATTTCTAAAAAGAACCCGAAATTAAAAGAAGATATGCAAAATTAAAAGATGACAAGAATAGTTAGTAACAAAAGGACAATTGTTTATTTTCAGCCCACATTTAAAGCTTTAACCAATTTTGCCTCAAAATAAGTTTCAATGAATTTTTCCTTTGTCACCCCGAAAAAGATAAAGTAAACAGTTGTAGACCAAAAACTCTTGTCACGCAAAATCTGCTGGTACACAGACAATTGTACACAAGAAACTGGAAAGCAGCACTACACCACATTTCGCTGTGCTCAAGATACAAGACGATGGGAATTTCTCCATCTGACAGTCTTGTTTGCATGCAAATTTCTCATAACCATTTGCTTGTTTCTAAGCTTCCCAACGTTCCTCGCATTTCAACCTCGTCTCTGTTTCCCCCTTCTCTATTTTTCTTTCACCAAATTTCGTGTTCACAGTTCCTTTTGCTTGCCTAAAACGAAATAAATTGCTATGTGTTTTTGTTTGCTCCCCCAAAACCACGAAAAGAGCCTAAGAACTGCATAACAGTTTTCCTTTTTGAGTTCCCAAATCGTCAAAGCTTACCTTCAAACACATCCTGCATTGAATTTCCTGCTGGTTTGCAACACTCACAAAATTGTATCTCTTTCACGATTTTTATTTCTTGGTCTTTTTAAAGTCTACTCTCGAGTGCAGGAACTCAACAAGCGTCTATTTGACACACGCGAAAAATTCCGTTCGCGAAAAACTCCGTTCAGAACGACCACGAGCGCCAGCGTGCGGTTGCTTCCGTTACGCTGGGAACACTACAGGCCTTACCGTCAATGTACCGCATACCCTTAGGCGGCGAATGTTCCAGCGCATGGGCGGCTACGCTGCACAGTATACACTGACTAAAGGCACGTTTCTATCGTCAGACCATCGCTGTCACTTCCTTTTCGAGCGCCGTGATTAGTGACCCATTGAAGGTTCAAAGATGGATCCCTCAATTATTGCTGAATTCTCAAAGACGTAACACAACTGCTCGTTAGCTGGGGATTTCTTTCTAGATTTTCCTGTTTCGAGTGTTGTACAAAGATCCTCTTTTGTTTCGCGGATCTTTGCGAGCTTCATTTGCTTAGTATACATGGTAGAATTAAGCACGTTGCTTTGAATTTCGCCAGCAACTTGTAACTTGTTATGCATTGCTTTTAGCAATATTCCGGAAGAGAAAAGGCGAAGAGATTATAATTTGACGAACTTTTCTGTTCTCAAATTTCGGATATGAATTTTCGAAATGTGGGCGCAGGAAGAGTCTTAGAAAGAAAACATTATTTTGTAATGCAAAATGTAGTTATTTGAAAGATAAAAGTGAGGAAGAAAGCTCGCATATTATTAAAGATCTTCTTGGGTGGGATATTGTGTAAAATTCAGTGAATTAAAGGATTAGGGACACTGGGGAAAATAATTCTTCCAGGAGGGAGAAAAAGCGTTCCAGGAAGATTACGCACGGGGCATCGAAAGTGCCGAGCAAGCGATTCGAACCCATTATCATGGCCAAATTACTGGCGGCCTTTTTCGTTACGGTTGGCACTCTCCACACACCAGGGCCAAAAATGGAAAAATTGGGAAAAGATCAATAGGTAATAACTTTCTAGCTCCATAATTACTCCAGTAAGAAAGAAAAGGTCGATGAACGGAAAACAGATTTTTAATTTCATTTTTTTTTCTTAGAAGAGTCAAGCTGTTAAAGAATAAAGGAAAAAGTTAAAACTGGTTCACGGAATATGTGAATTGGGATTTCTTGGGGCAGAATACTGTGATTTTGTTAGCGGTTTATGCAAAAATCTCGACACGGCTAGGAATCTAATATTGCACTTAATAGGAAAGCATGGCCCACGTAAATTCCTTGCAGTAAGTGGTGCCATCTGCGAATTGGAGGATTAATTACATGGTGAGAAACTGGCCACTTGTGGTTTCGGTAGAGGAGGAACGGCATGTGTCCCATTTTGCTCCATTATTTTAGTAGTTTGGCGCTTCTTGATTTTTATTTTAATTGATTCTTGATTACTATTTATTTTAATGAATTCTTGATTATTATGAGGTTACTGTTTTCTTTCGTAGGTTAGTTTTTTTATTCCTTATTTTTTACTTTTAAATGTTCCAAGTGCTATCATAACTGAATAAAGCCTTTAACTCAACACCTGAAACACCATTAAGGAATTAAACCTAGCCTAGCAGAACTATTACTGATGATTCCTAGGTTCAAGCGACCAACTCCAATGCGATAATTCTCCCATAACACGCTTGCATGCACTTAATGTGGTTTCCTATCCTCAGGAAGCAATCATTTCAAAAAGAAAAAAAAAACAAAATCTTCACAGTTCGTACAGCTTCGTTATACTCGTAGCTTCGATATCCGTAGTAAGATCATCCGGAGAAAAGATGTTAATGAATTATCGGAAAATAATACATTGAAACAATACTAAAAAAAAAAATCCAAGAATACGACACAACTCGTTCTAATTACTCATTAGCTGCGGTTACTGTATTTTCGGGATACATAAAAGCGTTTGTTTCCCTTTTTTTTACACAGTCTCCACTCTTTGTTGTTCAACTTGCCACTCGCTTTTTGAACTAGGCTTGCTTCACATTTTCCAGCAACACGCACGATGCAACTTTTGGCTTCCGTTGCCTTTTTTGAACGGACTTTTATCCAAGAGCAGAAAGAGAGAAAAAGGCTAAGAGAGGCGTAAACATAAACGACAACCATTTCAAGCTCGCTTGTGTAAAAAGTGAGAAATTAAGGAACGCTCGAAAGAGATATTTCTTTGCCTCCAACATATGGTTTCTTGCTTTCAGAAAATGGCAGCTATAAATATTGCAAAATTTGAAAAAAAAGGTGCATTAAGAGAAAAATTCTCGAAACAAGGAACAATTAAACCTAGGATTGCCAAAGAAAGCTGCTACCCTAAATGGGTACTTGATCTTTAAAAAAAAGCGAACACTCGTTTGTCATCAACACTTCAATTCGTTTTCTTAGGTTTTACGTCCCTCAAAAAATCAAAAAATTAATAAACTTTGGCACTGGGGAAACGGAATTGTCCCCAGATTTTGTCGAAAATTGGAGCGGGACAAATAAAAATAAATAATGTTGTTTTCTTAAAAAAAAAAAGAAAATTAAATGAATATGTCCAAATTTGGTAATAAAGCTGTGCAAAAACGTAAAAATTTGTAAGAACGCTCGAGACATTGGCTGCGGCGAAAGAAATATGGTTTCTTTAGCGGGAAATACATTTCCCACGTACACAGAAGAAAAACTGAAATGACTTATGTACAATAAGGGAAAAAAAGCCTATAAAATTGTCTTCTTCGTCTTTACACCACGCCTTCCATAAAAGACGTGTCTAGATTTTGGATCAGCACACGCACAAAGGCCATTTCTTTCCGTGCGTTTTCAAAGATGATGCAAGGATCGTCCGCAGTGCAGCGCAAACAATTCGGAGCCATTACCATGGCCAAGTTACTGGCGTCCATTTTCGTCACTGTAGAAACTTCTGTTTGCGAAAAGACCTAACGATAAAAAAGTATATAAACATATTTATTTCTAAGAAAATTCCTTTTCATTTTACATGACATAAATTATTTTCTTTACAAATAAAAAAAATTAAATATACTACACTTCTGTAACAAAATTCGTGTATCTTAAAATTAATAAAAATAATTAGTACCAAATTTAAAGAATTGGCTCAAATTATGAGTTTACGTTTAATACAAAAGTGAATTCGTGTTAATCGAAGCCGAAAATCGGTTTAAGTTTTTAAAAGACCGCTTTAAAGAAATTTTCGTATATTTTTAGAGAGAAACAATGTAATTTCGTGTTTACTTGTAAGAAGCGAATAAGGTAGCACAGAACCAATCGGTTAATATCGGGTAACCGGTGAACGATTGCCACAGCCATTTCGGGATTGTTGCATTGTGCGATACACTCGGCGTAATACGTTTCAGGAATCAACGGCTCGTACAATTCCCGGTACCAGAGCTTGAGTAACGAGGCGGGCACATGAGCATCCGACGCTCCGCCCACTTCCCACTGGTCCATCCGTACTTTTAAGGTGTTCACTTCGTCCACGTCAGCTGGAACCCTGCAAAATAACGAAAATTGGTATTTTAATATTCACATTAATTAACATAACTTTAATTTTCAACTCTAAACTTTTCTGGGTCTCATTTCTGAAGAACTCATTTCAGTTTTCCATATCAGACAAGTTTTTAGTTTGAAATTTTCGCGAATTTTCATTGAATTCAGCTTAATTTTAGTTTTTTTTTTACATCAAGACAAGAAACTTCTAAAGCATTTCCTAAGCGCTAGAAAAGCTAAAGTTACTTAAATTCGCGACACAATTGCGAATGAAAATCACAACAAAAGTGGGAAAAGGGAGTTTTAGAGCTTTCTGGAGCTCAAAGTGGACCAATTTCATCAAATTACCGGAAAATGCCTTCGGTATGCGCTCCGTGTAAGCGCAAAATCTCTTCCGAGAGCGTCGTTTGGATCCACGGCAGCTTCCTGTGCGGAAATCGATCTTTCTGCACAGCCATAATCTCTTCCAGTGTGTTTCCAAACATGGACGGCCTGAAAATCTGCAACTATAAACACACCAAACGCCCAAGTTATGCCCCAGAAACTTGGAACTTTTGTATTGGCTCAAAACGGGGTCCAGAAACTTACCCTTGATTGCTCAATTTCTTCTAAAGTCGGTTTTCGCTCGAAACGCTTGCCTCCGACGCCAATTCTCGCTAAACGTTTGCAGCACACGGTGGCGTAATGCGACACTTGAACCTAATTTTAGCGAATCATAGATCCGATTTAATATAAATAGATACAAATTGCGAATTAAGTAAACTTCCGAATTTTATAAATAATTTCTAAACAAATGAAACCAATTCAACGAATTAAATCCAACTCTTAAGATGCAAATAATAAAAAGAGGTTAGGAGGTAGCAGAAGTGCAAAAAACTTACATGTATGGGCCATTTATCCACTTCAGTAAAATTCAGGCCCGGGTCCCGGTGTCTGTTGATGTATCCTTCGAGATAAGGTTGCAACTTGGCCGAAGGCGGGAAAAAGAATAAACAAATGCTCAAGAGCTCCCATCCGCGTCTTAAGCTATCCCTGTCCGTCAAAACCATAATGAGTTTTCCTCTTCCAAAAGCCCATTTCACGTCATTTCAGTAACCTCGAGCCACTGTCGAGAAAGACTGCTTAAGTTCGACATACTTGCGGGGGTTTTCGGTGGTTTGGCGACAGATATGCAGGTACATTTCGTCTCGCAAAAGCGGTTTATTCCAGCCAATATTGCAGAGCTCCAAAGCCACGCTGTTGGAAGTGGAACCGGGTTTGCACTTTCGGTCGCCCATGTATATCTGCACCAGCTTGAACACGTCGCACGCGTCTTTTTTCAACAGCTTATCCGGCAGCGACAACATCGGCTTCCTTATTGGATCCTGTAAAGCAAACACACTTTCATTAGCATATCCGACTTTACCTGCAATAGGAAATGCGAGTTTTCGAAATGAACTCGTTCTATTGCTTCCAAACCGTTCTTTTGCTTTAAAAACATTTTTTTTAAATTACTACACTTTTTTCTAATACTATCTTTTGTTCAATTTCAGATCAATTGCTGTAATTTACCACTGTTTTTATTTCGCAACACTTAAGGGCCTTTTACTTAACGTTAGTAGCAAAAACTAACGGTATTTTTTCAGGCTACAAAACTCTTTTTAGCGAAAAGCTCTGTGAATACCTCGTTTCAATTTTTTCCCTGTTTTTTAGAACGAAGTGAGTCTATAATTACTTTAGAAAAGGACAGCATGTCTCGCAGAGAGACATTTTTCCTGAAAAGGCCCTTTTTGTGGATATTGAGATTATCTTGTGCATATTTCTCGATATCGCCTTCGGTGTGGTTCTTTTCTTGGCTCAGACTGGGCGAGGGTAACGTGGTGGGCGGGTCAATGTGCAATCGCTGCAACGCCGACAAGTCTGGACTCGGTCTGAAGACGGACTCTCCGAACGGCTACAAGAAAACAAACTCTGTTATTAAACCGCCTATTTTTAGAATTCAAAATCCGGGC
Source organism: Triops longicaudatus (assembly GCA_022885665.1). Classification (NCBI taxonomy): domain Eukaryota; kingdom Metazoa; phylum Arthropoda; class Branchiopoda; order Notostraca; family Triopsidae; genus Triops; species Triops longicaudatus. The sequence goes on along the minus strand of JAGQDJ010000183.1, from coordinate 135,249 downwards.
AAGTTATCTTTTAAAAGTTTCGAAATTTCGAGTGAATTCAACAGAAGGCATACAATTTTGTTACCTTTGTCAAATTTTGTTACCTTTGAGCAGTTTTAGAACTTTAACAGTTGTTAGCAGATGTAGTATTTTCGTTGTATTTCAAGATTTAAAAAAACTGCATAAAGGAAAAAATGCCAATATTTGAGCAACTTATTATGTTTTTTTTTATTTTATTTATTTCCTTTTCGGGTTTTATGCCCTGTTACTTTAAAATGACACAAATAAGTAAAAACACTTACTCCAGGTTTATCCATTACGGGAGAATAGAGAGACGGAATATGAGGTAAGGAAGGTTCTTTCCTTTGTGCGGACAAACTGGCCGTGGGCGTGGCCCGATTGGAGGAGCCGTGGCTGTGGCTGGAGAAACTGAGGGGGGGTAAGCCACCCCGACCTGTGCTCAAAGCAGGAGATTGCGCAGGTGGGGGTGGTAAAGGGGGCATTACTGTGGGGTAATAGCTGCCGTCAGCCTCCGAGTATTCTGGTTCAGTTTTAATATCTATAAAACACGAAAAAAAAATTAAAACCAGTTCATATCGTAAATCAATTTCTCGAATCTCTCTATCATTATTTTCCACTTCACTGATAATTTCTACTCTAACGTAACTTAAAGGATACTTGCATTCTAACGGAATCAAAATTAATTAATAAATCGAAAATATTAATAAATAATAAAAATTAATAAATATTAAAGCGAAATTAATAAGAAAATTTTCCGAGTCCATTTGTAAACACTAGATATGATCAGGGCTAGACAAAAATCACGGAAAATTTTGAAAAATTTTTGAGAGATCGCGATTCTTTATCAAACCCAAAATAAAAACATGAAACGAATTTAACTTAAACGAACTGATAAATATTTCACCTAATGGTTTGAATCGTTGCTGAAGCGGGGTCATGAAATGGCTGTACTGGTCGTCTTCTTCGAGGTAATGACTGTCATCGAGGTATTCTTGGGAGGACGAGTCAGGATTGGACATGCCTTCGTCGTCTGCGAACTCGTCGCTGTCGTCATGGCGATTCGGGGAATCTTCCGAATGCAGAGAATCCGTTTCTTCAGCCAGTGGGTCGCCAAACCGGTATCCTACGCCAACGAAAGCGATGAGTGACACAAAACTCAAAAAAAGTAAATAAATATATAAAATATGTCCAGTTTTCCGTAACACAAATACCTTACATAATACAAAAACGAGAGAAAAATACGAGAAATTGTAAGGCAGCATACTATAAAAACGGATAAAAATACGAAGAAACCGTTTGGACAGTAACGTTGCTGTTAGGGATACCTACTGCGCCAGTTCGAATTTTCTTCAAAAAGTTTTTATTGTATTTGTGAACAACCTGAGTTTTTCCTATCTTTTATTATACGGCCAAATATAAAAAAATAGTAAAAATATAAAATAAAAAAATAAAATATAAAAAAATATAAAAATAGTACAAAAACACATATAAAAATGATAAAAAATAAAATATAAAAAATTAAAGCTAAATCATGCAGAAAGGTTTTACAGTGGCCTTAAAGGGGGAAAAAAAAACTTTTTAAATCGTAAATAAACCAAGTTTACCTGAAAGTCTGGCTTGCTCCAGTATATACTGCTGCAAGGGCAACAGATGCGCTTGTGCTTTGGAATCGAAATAGTAGTTGTAATCAATATTGGAATAAAGGGGCGCTGCTCCTTCTCCGAAACCCAAATCCTTGGTCGACGAAGTCATGGATCCCAATCCTGTCGTCACCACAGCGCCATTGCCACTCCCAGGACTATGTTTCACCTTGCTACCCGAGTCGTTGGTGGAAGACGGTGACGCTGACGAGCTGGACGACGGTGACGACCTCGGAGACCGCTCTTTGCTCCCTCTGGCCGCTTCCAAATTGGCCACCGTCCCCTCAGAAGCCAGAATCCGCTCCTTGGTGATGGACACCGAGCCTGGAGAGGGCGTTTTCTTCTCTTTCTCGCGTTGATTCTTCCCACTCGTGCTTCTTTCGGTCGACGACGGCAAATCTTGCGACGCCCGGCTGCCCAGAGTCGTTAAACCGGAATCGACGGCCGAGGAATGCGGCGAACTGTCGTTGGACCGGAACACCGAGCCTCGCTGGTACTGCTGGTGGCTGGTGGGCGGGTCGTGCAACGTCGAAGTGCCGCTGTCGGGTCCTTGGGACGAAAACAGGAATGGGGACGACGACAACGGTACGTAATCGCGCTTCGGACTTTGCGGAGACGAGCTGGACGAATCGGAAATCGACGAGCCGAGGTCCCGGAGCTTGTCTAGCAGGCGCTCACGCTGAGACTGGGGCGTGGACTGGGCGTGGGAAGAGGCGGAGCTCGCTACGCTGCGTTTGGAGTGATTGGACTCGAGCGAGCGCTGTTTCCGGTTCATCATCGGTGTGCAAAGCGAGTCGAGGCTCGGACCGTACTCGTAATGCGGGTGGCTGCCGCTGCTACCGTGCGAAGAATGCGACGCTGCCGTGCCAGACCACGCCTCCCGGTCGTCCCGACGACGGTAGCCACTCCCACTGGGAAACATAAGGTACTTTTCGTGCATAGGTTCGTCATCGGGTACGTAGCGCTCGCGGCGTTGCATGAAACTGAAAGAGCGCGACAGCGACGATTCTTTGTAAGGAAGCGGTCCTGGGGGCCGAGGAGGCGGGGTCACACTGTCGGCATCCAAACTGCGCTGCCGAGACATGGGCGTGGCTCTCATCCCTTCTATCCTTGGATCCCTTTTAAAAGAACTTAGAATCAGTACAATTGATTATTTGAATGATAATTTATAGATTTTTATTGTACCTTTGAGGGTATTTATCCAGGCTACGGACAGTAGCTTCGCGTTCACGGCCTGATTCGCGGTGCCGAGAGCTTGAGGGCGGGGCCGAGTGAGTCTGACTGGTTGAGGAGGCGGTGCCTGTGCTAGCGTTGCTACCAAAACGTGAAGGTGGAGCTGCGGCGCCCAAATTGCTCCTAGAGCGTGTTTCACGACGAGGTGAATCCAAGCCATGATAACTGGAGCCTTCCAACGACGTTCGACTTAAGGACACTGAGCTGGAATCGCTCGATCGTCCTGAATCCTGTAAAGATATTTTTTCAAATATTTATTTTAAATATATATTTTTTACATGGATTTGTTAATATTGACCAATTTAACTCAATAAATAGTGAAATTAATATAAATAAACCTTAAGTAAATTATTGCAAGCGCTAACTATTTCGCTCTAAAATTGTTGCGTTGTTACGCATATCATCAGCTTGAGGTAGAATATTGCCGAAATCTCGCTATAACGAACCTACTGTGCGACAGTAACATGACTCGAATTTTGTTTTCAAAACATTTTGGAATAGCATAACCTAACTTTCTGGTTTCTCCACAACAAGTGGTTAAAAAGGTTTGATATAGCAAGGTTTTACAGTACTAAACTAAGCCTAGTCTAGAAAGCCCCTCGCTTTACGCGGGTTCTCCACGCCAAGCAATGGTAAAAATGCATTAAGCCTCGTTTTGCGCGGTACTTTGCCGTGAGCAACCAGAAAATTCTCACAAATTCGGTCGAAATCAGAATTTCCCGGTTCGAGCCCAAATCAGCCAAGACGTCCTACAACGTAACTTAGAGCATTAAAGGATCGTTTTAAGCAAAATATACATAGCAATTGACAATACGCCTTAAAGGTGTTGACGATACAATAAAGCTCTAATGTCAAGAACGCTTAAAAGAGAGCAAAAATATTTGTTTCAGCCCTCGCCAACCAGTTTTATTTCGTCACGCGTCAAAGGCAAACAACTGGCAAGACAGTTAACGAACCTGGGATTTGCCGTGTCGGCTGTACCAGCTGACTTGACTGCTGTGACTTCCGCGTCGACTTTTTCTCACTTCGCCAGCGTGGGTGGGGCCATCGTCATCGCTGTGGTGACTGGTGGCATGACTATGGTGACGATGATGGTGGTGATGATGGTGGTGATGACTATGATGCCGACGGCTGACACGAGGTGACTCTGGTGACGACGTTTGCGTCTGATTCACTCGATCCAAGCCTCTTGAAGATTTTTCCTTTAAAAGAAAAAATAATTCAATACAAAACTACATATTTTTCCAATTAGAGCACCCAAAAAATGCTAGAACATTCCGTAAAAAAATTTCATGGCTGCGTCACGTGTTTCAAGTCCGTTAAGACTCTCATCCTCTTATCTTAAAAGGTTCAACCGCTGATAACCTTCGATCCACTTTTGAAACTCTCTCTTCCGGATCTTTCCTACTCGATCTGCAAAAAATCTGAACAAGCAAACACTCAAAGCTAAACACAAAACACGTTCATAAATATTCGACGGCTGTGAAACCAACTTTTGAACTGATGCAATAAAAATATTGAAATAAAAATCATCAACGTCGAAGTTTTTAATTTGTTTTCATTTTTTTTTATTTTTTGATAATTTTATTTTTCAAGTTTTATGTATTTTTTAAATTTTTATTATTTTAGTTTTTATTAATGTTTGATAATTTTATTTTTCAAATTTTATTGAATTTTTTCCACTTTTTTTATTTTTTTTCGATATTTATTTATTATTTTTATTTATGTTTTACAATTTATATTTTATATTTTTTTAATGTTGAAAAATATACAAACAAAACGAATCAACGATTGTTTAAATAAAACGTAACATAAAGAAGAGTTAAATACTAAATTTCCAAGGTTTCTAACTACCCTAGTTTTCAAGTCTACGAAATGGCAATGAATACATCGCAATGGCTTTTGAGCATCAAAAAGCTGGGCAAAAAAGGCGGCAATCGACTTACAAGTGCTGATCGTGCCGGAGTTTGCGTCGCTACCGATTCTCTCTTGACTCTCTCTTTTTCTTCCTCTTTGGTATCTCGGGCGTTTTTGACCACTTCGGTATTCTGCTTCAACGTCTAGATTGAAAAGAAAGGCGGAGAAGACAATAGAACCGATAATTCGTTGCTCCATTCCAGTCACACGCGACAGGCGAGTACGGGACATGCCAATACATGCCAACTCGCCCCTCGTGCACCCCCTCCCCCGAAAACAAATTTCATTGCAGCTCATCGATCCAGACCACGCAGACGCTTTTCGCGCTCGTCGCAATACAGCGACACAGAAATAAGAAAAAAAAACTGCCATTCACAAGACACGAACACTGAAAGAACCCTATAATCGTGATGTTCTAACGTCTGAAACATAAAAAAATATAAAAAATAGTAGAATACTCAATAAGCTTATAAAAAGGCTTGCATGTTGAAGCCAAGTTTCAGTTATAGCTAACGGAAGCGTTACATGTGAAATGCTGCAGGCTGTTTGGCAAAAATGTCAACTTTTGGTCGTTATTTCTTGACAGTAAAGTTTTTGACTCTAATGCCAATTGCAGAATTTGAAAATTTTCGAGAAACGTTAATAAATAAATTTGTCAGAAGTCCAATTTCGGCTAGTTTACAAACAAAACGGAAAATTGGGTTCAAAACGCAGGTGGAACAAAATGTAACCAAATTCATAGCTTTTGAACCAAAGTTTCTTTGAGTATGGCTACTGTTTAAGCTGTCAAGAAGATTTTTTTTAAATCTAAGGTGTTACGTTGACAGTGAAAACGCAGCTTTAACGTGTTTTCGTACTCTTTTCAACATAAAGACGTTAAGCTTTCAGGCTCTTACAGGATTAGCGTAAACCAAATCATTCCAGTTTGTCCTCTTTGGACCTATTCCGTGTAACACTGCATTTACAACCTATTGTCTTTATTCTTTTTTTAAAGGTTTCCTAAAAAACAAGTGCCAAGTTGGCCCAAAAAATACGCTTCGCAAGCATTTCGCCGCCTTTTTCTAAAAATACATTTCTGGACCGTTTCTCTCCCATTTTTCCGTCTCTGCCTCGACAAATACGATCTCTTTATTTCTTCAGAAAAAAATAAAGCTGAGGGTCAGGGTCTGTTCTGCTCGTTCACATTCAATGGCACTGGATCAGAGAATTTGCGGCCTTGGTATTTGTTTTTTAACTCTAAAGCGTTCGTGCCACATTTTCCTTGCATTGACAAAAGTTCCCATAAACACCTTCTCCAGCGAGCATGGGTAAATACCACCAAAAAAGTGACCTATTTATTTTTCTTCCAGCGTATTAACGAAAAGAAAAATAAAAGAAGAAAGAAAATAAAGAAGCGAAAAAATCTGTTAAAGCTATTCACGAGAACAAACAATTCGGGACTGTTTTCTCCGTTTAAAGTTGCATTTTCTTTGGGTTAGACCGAAAAGCTTTGGACGTGGCCGTAAATAAACAATGAGGAAATTACCTGTAATTTAGCTAGAGGAATAATATCGCAATTGTGGGGCCTGTGCCAGACCGTCCGTTGAGTAGTGGCATTGTAGTAATAAAACCGGGACGTATTATGGTCAAACAACTCCCACCATTGATTATCATTCGTCTTTTTCCTGTAAATAAACCGAATCAATATTAGTACAGCATGGAGGAATCAATCTTCAGGATAGCAATCGATCCGACTCATTTTGTCAAATTAAAATGATTCAAAGCTTCGCCATTCCGTGTTTGGCAACGTTTTATACTTTTTTGAATTTTTATAATTTTTTCCTTTACATTTTCGGTTTTCCATAGTTTCGAAAGGAGCGAAACAATTTTAAACCTAAGCATAAAACTAATAATTGAAGCACAAAACTAAATTTAGCTTAATAAACCAATCCTAACTTAACCAAAGTTAAAATGACGCAAAATTAGTTAAAAGTCAGAAGTATGGCAGATACATTTCTAAAATGATTAAAACCTCAAATAGTCAGAAATAAACACAAAATAGCTTAAATCTGCTTTACTAACCTCTTAGAAACATCTAAGAAATCTCATGTAATTCCCATACCGTTTCAAATTGTGCGTACCAGCTTGTATTGACACACCAGCCTTTTATTATTTGGTACTTTCTGGCATGTTATTCGATGTAGGCTTTTGGATTTTGTCCCTGCGTGACACTATTTTATCCATTTATGGCTCTAGTTGACATTCACCCTACCAACATTCAATGGACGACTCTTGTTTCCCCGTTATTGATTTCGCATGTTGCTGTTATTGCACAAAATTTTTACAAAATAATAAGTTTCGCCTTCAATGTAAACTCGACTTGCCCACGAACGTCTTAATATTCCGCGACGAAAAAAAACTCCCAAAATTTGCTTGTTTAATGACCGTTTTCCTGTACGAAACACGAGAATATAGGTCAACTTTCAATAAGCTTTTTATTTTTTCCATCTGAACTTGAAGTCACGGGTGCCAAAAGTTTTCACCGAAAAAAAAACTCGCTTTCTTACACTAAGTCTGCCGAAAAGGGTGTGAAATGCAAAGGAAGTTGTTAAATTGGCGGTCGAGGTCTTTGTGGACCAAATACTCTCCATAAAAAGAAAGCCTGCCTTTCAAGACACATGCTTTGATCACCCCTTTTTACCCTCTTTTCTTCTTGCGACTTGAAAGTAGAGACGAAAAAAGCTAAAAACTGAAAAAAAAGGAAAAATGGTTAGAAATAGGGAAAACTCGTAAAAAGCCTTCTGCTGCGGTCGTTAAGAAGGTGTTGACATACACGGGACATATGAAACGTTGATGCAAAATACGTGAGAATACATTTTTGTCATCTTTATTGGTTTCCAACACAGGAGAGGGACGGTATGGGGGTGAGGGTGAGAAACATGTGCTTCCTGGCTGTTATGTCCGCCCCAAAAAAGATAACGAAGGTGTTTTTAGAGCGCAGCGAATTTTTTTCACGTATTCATGCGTGTGTGGAAATTAGCTAGGGAATTCGTGGAGTAAAAGGGAGAGGGAGAAGAGGGGTTATTATGAATTAGATTCCGATGGGGGCGAATGCGTGAGTCATGACAACGTGGACTGGATTGTTATGATGGGCCTAGGACGAGCCTCTTCTTGCTCTTTGGCTATTGATTCGCCTGCTGTAAGGACGAATTAGGCAAGCCATTGCACACCCGAAACGGATTTACGTCTGCTTCCTATTTGGGGGCTAAAGGAAGTGAGCTAAACAGACGGAGAAAAGAGAGTGTGAGGAAATGGGACAGAAAAGGAGATCAGTTTAGCCTCCTTTAAGCCTCTGATGGGAATGAGGCTTTTGGCCTTGTTTTTCTCATTTTTGCGTCTTGTGGGAAATATATGGAAGAAATAAAATACAACTAGGTTTGTTCTAAGAAATAATATCTGATTTTTTTTTTCGTTTTTGCTATATATTGCGGCTAATTTCTGAGTAAAATGGAAACATCTTTAGAACTCTATGGTACCGAATAAGCTACAAGCTATACTTTTTAAAGAGTGACGGTACGTGTATTTTATGTTTAAAAAACCTTTTCCAAGTTATCCAGGTACAGCTTTGGGCGAGAGCAAGATATTGCACGGAAAACAAAACATTTTTACAGAAAAAATTTTCTTCGCATTCTGAACGTTAATTTAAAGAAACAGTTTGACTAGTTTCTTTACAGAAATGTCAGATACTGCTTTAATGTTATCTACCGATAGTCTTGTCAACTCAAAAGGACTTCCGGTGTTCGAGTTGAGCTTTCAGAGCGTTATTTCTTCGCAAGTCGCGACTTTCCTGACCTTGTACGCTTTCCTCCAAAAACCTATAAGCTATAACACGAGAAAAGGGTCGAACTGCGTTTGGTAATTTTGAACACCGAATTTGAGCTAACTAACCTAGTTTTTTTATACCTGAGAAGCATAAGATGACCTATGAAATACTTTTTTTTATCAGACGTAAAAGTTTTTCATGCAACTTTCCTTAAAAACTGCGTCATCCCTTGCTCTATGCTACCCTCGATAAACCCATAAGCTATAACGCGGGAAAAGGGTCGAAGTTCGCTGGGTAATTTTGAACAGCGAATTTGGCACAACACGGTAAGCTGTGATTTCGTTTTCATTAACTTGACTGACATACTGGTCAATGTAGTATTTTTTCGAAACAAGGAGCCTCTAACTTGTCTTTGCCCTCCACTTTAGTCTCCCCTTCAAAAGCCCACAAGCTATAAGACGGGAAAAGGGTTCAAGTTCGCTGGGTAATTTTGAACAGCGAATTTACCTGAAGGCGAAAGGCTGTGGCTAAGATTTGACTTCGTTAACAAAAAATTTGCGTTACTGAGCCAAATATAGAATAAATGCAGCCAAGCTTTTGCCCAAAGTTGACCAAATTCTTCGCAAGCAATAATAACATTAAAAAATGAACAGTAAAATACATTTTAATCCAATAAAGTCTAACGCTAAGTTCGGTTGGTCTTCATTTCATCGGTTTGCTTCCATGAAATTCCGGTCAGATCTAGGCAGAGGTTTTTGGTAAGGCGCGGTTAGACTATAAATCGACGCAAGACGGCCCATTCCAATGAATATATAACGTTAGCCACGTGTCACTCCAGTTTCATGCATTATGGATGGCAAGGCTCGGGGAAGAAAACGTTGTTATCCGCATCTGGGAGACATTGGGACAAGTAAACTGTCACACAAGATGGTAACATATCGTTTTACGCGCTCGTTTCGTGTTAACTATTGCGTCAACAAAGCGCTCCCTGCACTAGAGGTGTCAGAAACGGGTCTAATTTTAGAGTACCAGCCTACCGAAAAATTTAACAGCCTCTTTCTAGGCTTCAAGAAGAATATACTCCTTTTAGCTTCCCGGGTAGCTTCTGCCGGCAACCCAAGCTCAAACTTTCAATTTTTAAATCTATTTTAACACTTCTTTATGCGCTTTGCCGCTTAATTAAGTTACTTAAATTGCAGTTCAAGATTAAAAAAAATAAAGAAATATTTAAAAATATTTTTACAAATACTCTTAAAATTCAAAAATATTTTAAATTTTGAAGCAAAATTTCACAATTAGCTCTCAGTGATCGAAATAGGTTCAAGTTAATGGTCCAAAAGACTTCATGAAGTTTAGATTCATACTCAAAAATCTGAAAAATTCCATACGGCAATATTGATAGATTAAAAATATTTAGAAAATAACTCGTAAGATTGCTAAATTAGGTGTGAAGGTTATGTTAGACGCACAGTACATGTAATTCATATTTGAGAACCAAGTTGCTTAATAAATCTTCGCCTTGGGCGCCAGAGTGCGTTTTTCCACCTTGTGTTCCTAATTCTTGCTTGTCAGGGCTATTTTACATTTCCGTTCTTCCTTTTGTCCGCGATGAGATAAACTGCACTTCATTTATCTTCAACAAACCAGAGGGAACCAAAGGGGAGGAAAGACCATTTCACGACCATAAATCACCCGTGAATGATTTAGTTAACCTCTCCAAACAAGGCGTTGTGAACACAATGAAACTACTAGGTAAAAACACATCGTCCGGAAAACCTACGTACATATCGCCACTTTTGATCTACTTGTACACTAAACGCAGCCAAATCTGGGTCATAATCGTGACTAAAACGCCCCTGACTGTGAAACTCGTGAAACCCTGTAACCTTTTTCACCTACAATAAGAACCTAGTTTGGCATTTTCAAAACGATAATTTTGCTGCCTTTTCCAAACGAACACAAACTTATAAAAGCAATAAAAATCTTACAAATATTAGAAAGCTAACATTTGTGTGAAGCTCCTAAACCACTTTCTTGACAAATAAACGAGCTGAATTATTTAGCACGCATAATTACTGCTTCTTGTTGTAAGGTTGATTGTATATATTATTCTATGTAGAAATTTATTATAAAAAATAAATAATTTATTAAAACAGAATATGAATTAATTAGAAAAATTATTAATTTATTAGAAAACAAATAATTTATTAGAAAAAAATTGGAATTATTGGAAATATTATTGATGTAGGAAAATTGTTTTGACGCGTAAATTCGCTTCTATTCGAAAAATCTTTTCCGAAGGTAATTTGTAGGCTTGAAAAACACTTAAAAACTGCTTTAAGGCAATGAATTCTAAAGAAATCAAAGTAAATCATTCTAATGGTACAAAAGTACATTAAACGCTTTCAAGCTAAAGCACACAATGATCAATCAAAGTCAGCGACGGGCTAAACTCAAGCTGACACAACTGATAAAACACTCTAGATTGAATCCAACACGATATGTTAAAGTTTGTTCACATAATTTTTTTAAGGCTTCGAGTGGCTTGGAAGTGAGATAGTAAAAGTGCTATCAACGCAAAGCACAGTACAACTGATAAATTCTTTTCAGGATTAGTAAATTGGTCATAAACCTTGAAAATGGAGCGCAAAGTTTCAGGGTGATTAAACGTTTAGCCTCTTTAGTCCCAATTTAATTCAGTCTTCGCTTATCTAAAAGTACTACCTAATAACTTTCATTCCACTATTCCAAGCTTGAGCCAAAAATGAAAATAATTCTTTGCTTCAACAGCTTAATTCTAAAATGGCGCTAGAATCCAGTTTTTAAGTCATAAGGACGAAATAAATTCGTTTCATTCAAATATCACGTGATACACCCAACCAAAGCTTGAGCTTTTCAAAAACGTTTAATAAAAAAATCAAAAGAAAATAAATTCCAATAAAGTCTATAACGTTTATTTTCTATTAAATTCTAGGTCTCTAAATGCTGTGATAAATACAAAAAATATTTAGTTAATAAAATTTTACTCATATACATTTCAATAATATTTAAAAATATGAAATTACGTGAAATATTATTACTTTAAGAGCTTGAAATCTTAGCCATCAGTGACGATAACATTCTCAATTTTACCATACAAGGATTCGTCTTGCACTCTTAATGTCTTTTTCATTCGTTCGTCCTATCTTAAATACAAAATTTGTCACTACCGTTAAAAGCTTAAATCTGTTTCAACCGAAAATATAAAAAGCTACTCTCAATCGTCACACACAAGGTTCGTCTTTCATTGCTTGCTAAAAAAAAAAGACGTATAGAAATGTTTCCATAAATTCAAATCGTCTTTCTTTCGTCTGACGTTCATTCCAAAAAACTCAATACGCAAAAATATAAAATGTAAACTCAATTCCCGTTCGTTTCCTGACATTTCTTTCGCCCAAACGCAGGTAAACGGATTCAATTTTACCTACGCACGAAGCATAAACTTTCAACGTTATTTTCGTCTCCTTTTCCTCGCTTCCTCGCACCCAACAGCCACCTCCCTTTTAACCGGAACACGCAGTCAAACATTTTAACCAAATGCGTGCCAGACCGTGATCTCCTTGGGGCTCAGGGTGCATTACCCTTCCGTTACCCCGAATGAGACCATCTTACGCGTCAAGTCCGTTATCAATTGCTTAACCACAAAAAAAAAAAAATAATAAAATAAATAAAAATCAATGAATAAAAAATAATTAAAAAATCAATGAATAAAAAATAAATAAATAAATAAAAATAAATAAATAAAGATAATAAAGAAAAATAATAAAAAACTATAAATCACAAGAAATAAAACGAATAAGGAAACATAAAGTCAATAAAAGTACATAAATAAACTTAATTTTCTTTTAAATTGAATTCTTCCGGCGTGATCCGCGCTTATTGCGTAACCCAAATATTTATTTTATTAAAAATATTGAAATATTCTTGCAATACTTGTTTGCACGTATATAAAAAAGAAAACAGAGCTGAAACCGCAGCCCTTTTACCTTAATTACTTGGTCTCTATTTTGGCTTCCTCGTGCCTAAGTTCCGCTACATCATTACTTTAACCTCATCACGCAAGCGATCCATTGCCGTTTATGGATCCAAATCACACTACCATGACAAAAATACCGTTTTTTTTTTTTTTTGCTGTTTCGCTACCTTTTATCTTCGTTTCCACGCCCTACAAGGGAAGCGCGTCTTTTTTTGGGTCTCTCATCGACAGGTCATTCATTTGCCTGTCCTTGTACCGATTTTTAATCCAAAACTTTCTTTTTATCCCCGAATCAGCTCTTTAAGAAAATCTGCCTTCATAATGCTTTCAATCTGCGCTCCACTTAAGCCTATCAATACGGCACACCAAGTGTTTAGAATGGTAAGAGAAACCCCAAATGGATTGCCCAGGTTTTTGACACCGTTCTTGGGTTGTTAGAGCCCACTTAAAAGGAGATAACTGACAAGATCGCCGTAGGCTGAGTGCAGCCGCTTCCGCTCCACTGGTCATTTCCTCTTCACCCTCTGGTGGTTTACTTTTTCGCTACTTTCTGGGTAAAAAGTCTGCTAGAACGCAATCTCAGCCACGAGGAAACGAAACAGAAGGGCGACAAAACAAATAAAAGACGGAATGAACACAAGACGGCATGCTTTCAAGGCAAAGAGGACGCGTCGACGATTAAAGCAAATGGAAATGTGCTCATGTCGCGTAATTACATTGTTACGCCTTTTTGAGAGTTCAAGGAAACCGGTTTCGGCTCTACTTCTTTAGTAATCTAAGAGTCTTATGTCGATTTGAATTTCAGACTTAAGTTTTAAGACTCTGAACGAAGGCTAAAACTGACAAGCTCTGTTCAATTTGATCTTGTTTTAATTTCGCACATTTTGATACACGCATTCGAGGCTTTTACCATACGCGGTCCATTTTTCCAAAGCCAACTCCTTTTTTAGTCATAACAAAGTCAAGCGTTTCAGTTCCATTCATTGTTTTGGCAATGGATTGTCAATTCAACTCAAAAGAAATCAAGTCAAAATAAAAAGAAATTTATTGGCTGTGGTTGTAATCATCCTTTCTGCTGTTAATAAGCTTTGACAAAAGCTTCGATCGTTAGTCACAAAAATAATTTTGCCATTTGGGTTTTCAATTTAACCACCGTTTTCCAAGAACTTTATTGTCAGTAGCTTTCCTTTCGGGCCTCCGAAAATCACCCGAATTATTGTTCATAAACCCAAACATTCACGGTAACAATTTCAACTGGATGTCGTAACTTGAGGACAGAACATTCAAACCGTAAAACTGCGTGATTTTGAGCCGGAAGGTGCACAACTTCGACTCGATCTGCTTCGCGATTAGCTTTTTACGATGAGACGATTTCGACTCACTAATTAGACTAATTAGCCCCTTTTCCTGCAAGTGTGAAAGTACTTTCAGGCTGGAGAGACTTTTCACCCAACAAGTTAATTTAACTTATATTCCTTTTCTAAGGTCACTTTAAATTACGCTTTTAACACAACAAAACTACGTAGAAACTCTTGTTTGTATATATGTACTATATAACGTTGTAAATTAAAATCAATGAACTCTTTTCTTTATCGCCCACAATTCCATGCAATCGTCCCATTTCTTCAATTGCTGCCAATAAAACTCTTTATTACTACTTTTCAGTCAACGCGAAAAAAAACATAAAAAATGACCCAAAAATAGACCAAAGTATCGGATTACTTACACAGGCACGCCACATGGTGGATCCCACACACATTCACCTGTGGTCAAATTGGCATACATATGTTCTTTGGTCCGGGGTTCAATAATCTCCACCCACTCCATCCTACTGCGGAAGAGAAAGAAGAAAAGTTAGTTCACCACACTCTTGATAATTCCCACCAATTATCTGAGCAAACTGTTCCTGCCTCTCGTCTTTCAACGACGTAAAAAATATTTTCCTAAAATTAACCCCCGGTGCTAAGCTGCCAAGCACACAGTCCTATTAATAAACCACCACGGTGGTTGAAAACCCGCAAAGACTGCGGAGAAAAGATTGCCCGGGCGCCGAAGAATGTTCTCATCCATCCATAGGTCAGTAATGAGGCTTTGACATTCCATCCAGCTACACTTTTCTTCCTTTTCGGTTCCCGTATACAACTCGTACAACGAAGAACAACAAATGAAGCGAGAAGCTTCAATATTAGAATGTTACATATATTATTTTTTATAATTATATTATTAATTACCGTTGTTGTTCATCACTTCTTTTACACTAATTAAATGGGAGAAACGAGAAATGGCGTTGTCAGTTTTCCAACTGCTGTTACAATTTTGAAAATCGGACAATTTTTATCTTCAAAACATCGAGTACCTAGGAGAAATTTTTCGCCATTTAAACATTTAGAACCTTAGACGTTTCCGGGTCATTTGGAAAACTTCGTTATTTGTGAAACTACGTTATTTATGGGAGAGTATAACTCGGATTTTTTCATGTTTATTTTAGAATTTTCTGTTTAGTTTCTCTCTTTGAGGTTCCAAAATGGATTCAATTTCCATAACTTTTTTTTGCGTTGCCCTCTTGCACGGATTAGAACGGATTAGGTTCGTTACACGGGGTCGCACAGTATAAGGAATGCATCGACGGAATACCGAAACGGAAGAGTTCAAGGGGTTCAAGTTTACACTCACACGAGGAACGAAGCTTGCACCCTTCTTCCATGTTCGCCGCCCATTTCCTCTGTTCGGCTGAAAATAACGAAAGACAAAGGCAAACAAATTTGCCTCTGTGACATCTGCCCCTTCTGTTTCTAATCCGTTTTTACGAAGAAAAGCTCAAAAATCCACCAAGTTTTCCCAACGTGAGAGCAATGGTCGGATTGTGTTTCTCGAAAAACATTTTCAGCGAAAAGCGCTACGACACGCATGAATTTCGACCGAGAGCCCACTTAATTTTCTATCCAGTTATGCTAACGAGTTTGTTGTGGAACTTTAGCTGCTTAAGCTGGTAATTGCCTCTGTAAACCTACTTCGAAAATTCTCGGATTCCAAACAGAAAAATTTTCGGAATGTGTGCACTTTGCGGAGAAAGAATTTTGCAAGAAAAGAGCTAATAACTGGACACTACTTGCCTTGGATATTTTTTAATTTTTTTTTTCAAAGTATTTATTGAATTGAAAGAAGTGTTTCAATCAATTTTAATGCGCAAAAACCAAGTATCCGCGAGAAAATTGGGTTGACACACGCCATTACGCTTCAGAGCCAATAAAGCTACATTCCCAATTAACAGCTCGTGAAACTGTCCAATTTCGCCATCTCCTACGAGACACTACTGCTCCGTCTCCATTTCTACTTCCATTTGCTCCACGTCAACGCAATCAACAGCCTTTATTACCGTAACAAATTTGGATCGACTGCCAGCCAAATTCTGCCCTAAATCCATTACCAAGCCTTCCAACTCTGATGCCCTTTTCATTTTGTAAAAGTATTAACAATAACGAAATTATTTATTAAGCATTTTCTGCATTAAAAGAATTAAATTAGCTATTAAACTAATAAATCTGCAGTCTAAAAATTATCCTGATTGCATGAATTCTAATTATTTACCAATTTTTCTTCTCTTTGAATAAAACAAAATCCTGTTTATCGCTTCCTTTTATCGATTGGCCTTAAATAACTCTCACGAACCACAAGGAAAGAGGGCGAAAACTCGTCCCGGATCCGTTCTCCCCCCCCCCAACCCCCACCACTGTTACCTGGCTAATCTAAGCAAGCAGAAGCCAAGTAAGGCATTGATCGCTTTCCCGACGTGCTTTTCTGATAAAAACGTTTCCGAGATGGCTCAGTTATGCTCTACGCCTGCTTTGAACGCTTTTTCCTTGCCGTCAAACGAATCTGATCTCTGCCACCTTTAGAACACTCCGTAACGGAAACGGGAATTAATCAGCGCCGACTCTTTCGTCCTTATTCAAGCGTTCAAGCTTTTTAAACCGTTTTCTTTAAAACTTAAAAAAATGGCGCTAATTCCTTTGAAGTTTAGTCAGTGTGTAAGAATTAGGAAAAATCTCGTTTATAAATTTCTACTTGAATTGCTAAGTTCAGTAGTTATTTTTTTGTATTTTTCGCTTTTAAATTTTCTGAATTTTTAATTCAAGTTCTAGAAAGTTTGCAAGGAAGAAGATTTGGACAGAAGACTTTTACAGCAAGCCAAGGACCATTCAATGTTCTTTCCCAACTTTTTGAGTTATTTTCTTCTTTTTGGGTTCATCTAGCCAGACAAGGATGCGTAAAAAGGGAGTGTGTATGTGTGAATGAGTAAGATGTGGACACATGTGGGCAAGGAACGACTCAGAGAAGCCTATAATGTTGCTGATGTAATAAAACGGACTTTTTTTTTGTACCGAACTTCCGGTGTCAAGACCTGAAACTGCACAAGACGCATTTGCATTACACATTCAATATTTTCTCTTTTTTTAAGAGATGTGCACCTCCTGCCTGGCGTCTTTACTTCCTTTTCTTGGCACAGAAAACCTCTGTCTACCATAAATTGAAAGTTTGGGGGAGTTTTGGATACATTTTTTTTTCTGATGGGTAGCAAAAGCGTAGTAAGCTTGTCCTATCTGGCCTCATTTGCATAAATTCCCACCTGGCACCGGTTGGTTACCAGCTCCGGAGATGTTATTGCCATACACGGGTGAATGTAACACCGTCCCACGATTTAATTCACCTGGGAATTAATTACGAATCCTGTTCACATTTTTATGGCTGCAGTATGGTACAACTTAATCTTCTTTCATTTGCATGCATTAGAAAGTTTCAATCAGCGTTGAAGGATTACGCATCAAAGGAGAACCTTTTAACCTAATTACGATTTTTTTATTTTTTGGGTTTTACCCTTTTCAATTCTAGCTTATTGTTGCTTCAATAGTCACTGCTATAGTAACGTACTTAAACAGTTCTTAATTACAACGTGCTTGTACATAAAAGACTTTTGGAGCCGTTCCTTAAAGTAAAGAAAATAATTGTAAATTAAATAGTACCAAGCTTTAAAAAATGCCAAAAATAGGAAAATAAAGAACAGAAAATAGGATAAATTCAATAAATAGGACGTTAATTGCCGAACCTCACGAAGCTTATGCGAACTTCACCCATCAAAATCTCATCACATTTCCATAAATCTGATCTTTCGATATCGAAACTTTTCCGCCACTTCAAACGCTTCCCAATTTTCCTTCGTTCTTCATAACCGCCAGCAGCAGTCTAACAACAAGAATTCCAATTCCAAGTCGGCATCCCTCGGGTCAAAGTTTCTATACTCCCTCGCAAATACGTACACAAAATCAAAAACACAAAAATTTTCCCGCTGGCAACTGACCGGAACAAATCTAACACACTAAATCTGGCTTGCCACAATTTTTCGCTTTTGACAGCTTTCACGGTTAACTGTAACTAATATCAATATCGCACACCTGCAAAGCGTCACAATGCCAGCAATTTCGCGCCTTTCAATTCACCAAATGGATCGGAAATATCAGAAAGAATTGGAAACACTTTCACGACTCCAATTAAATTCCCAGAAATTCTTCACCATTCCTACGTCGCAAACACTTTTCCATGAGTAAAACTTGTCTTCTTAAAACATTCCGGTTCGACGTTCAAAGACTTTTCCCTTTTCACCATTGTATCACATGAAACTTGCCACTGTATCAATTGATTTTCTCGCTAATTTTGGCCAACGCTCAATTTTCTTTCAAGCCATTTTGACGCGCATTTAGCTCCATATTTTCCTACAATGTTTTCCAATAGACACTTAAACTTGTCCATATACTGGTCATTTAGGCTGAATACGTAAAAATTCTCTTTCCAACGAATTTCACGTCAATGCAATATAACATTTTTTCAGAAAACTTGTCTTCATTTGTGTGTCAACCCTAACGAATAAAGAGCGACGTCTGACACGTTGTACTGGCTGCGCCATACTGGCCGTCGCGCTGCGTAACATTCCTGGTTTACAACAGAAAGACATAGGTGGGAAAAAGGGGAGAAATCTCTCACAAAAGGAGGACTAGCAGAAGGGAGTGGGCTTGGCCATAAGCTAAAGCCATAAGGACGCCGACGTCGAGGGCGTCGTCTGTTCCCCAAAGTTATTCCAGACGCCGTTGTTGTGAGCCTGAATAGGATCTTCTTTAATCTCCTTCTTTTTTGTTATTTTTCGCGCTCTTTCGCGTCTTTTTTCTGCCTTTGCCTTGATGTCGTTTGATTTTGCTCGTTTTCAAAAAAAAAAAAAAAAAAAAAAAAATTGGCTTTCAACTTTTTGACAGTTCTCGAACAGAGCCTCCCAAAAAAGGTCCAAAGATAACGAGAAGCTTAGGAATTATGGTTTATGTTTAACCTTGGCAGACCTTTCCACGTCTCTATTTCACATTCTCGGGCTTTTGTGATACGGGAACGACCTTTTTCGGTTTTATTTTTATTTATTTACGTATTTGTGTGTGTTATTTCTGGAATTATTATCTGTAACGTCTGGAATCATTCTTGGCTTCAATGAGACGATTGCTCCCGTTTTGTATAATATATCGAGTTCTTCGAGAAATGTAGCTACCTTTTGACTTTACGTTCATGTTATTTGGGATGACGATGCATCGGAGAGATTTTGTGACTTCGTCGCTATCGAACACTACATTTACGGCTGTTGTAAGCTGTTGGATTGGACAAGTACATTCATTAAAATGTGTGCAGTACACGAAAACAGGTGAACAGTGCTTTAAAATATGTTCGTCACGGCTTAGCCCGATGGTGTGCAGAGGTTAACGGATTAAGACACTGAAAGAATGGACTTACTTTTTGGCGTTTTTCGTGTACATGGGTGAGATCAATTGCTAAAAGTGGCGCATGGTCAGTTTTGACCTCGAACTTACCCCCATTTATGGCAGTAGGACATGCTTGTGTACTGCACACACATGTTACAAGGAAGGCAAAAAAGTGAAAGCCAGATGGAGGCGAGGAAATTGTCCATTATGCACCCGAAAATGGACAGTTGGCGCGGTACACGGAAGAAGCTCTCTTATCCAGCCTCGCTTTAACCGACCACATTCTCGGCAACGGCTCTTAATGTCTCGGTAAATGGCTTTTATATTGCCCATTGCAATAAATATGACGGTGTTTTTCTGCTAGATCCTCCTTAACCTAAATGAACCTTTAGCTCATTCGAAAAATATCCTTAATAACCTATTTTGCTTTTTGAAGCCCGAAAGTGAATTTAACTACTATAATTGCTTCATTCACGTCTTGGCCAAAACAGATATCTATTTTCGCAGTAAATTTAGTAGTAAGTGAGCTTTTAGATCAGATTTTCTAACTTTTTACTCAAATCTTCTAAGCATTTGAAATCCGCGTCGTTTGTAACAAATTTGTTAATAGCTTTTTTTTTAGCATAATTTCAATTACTTGTAGTTGTCATTCCTATCCAAAACTTTACTCTCACAAACTTGTTACCAAACGTTGAACAATTTGGGCAAAATCGCCTTAACCGTTTAACACGCGATTTAGTGGATTTGCTACCTTTCCCCGTACGGAAATTTCTCACTGTAACAACCACATTTTCCTTATTTAACCTTAATATAATCAGTATCATCCTAGATACATTTCTGAAACCACAAATGTCCTAATTTGAAGCCGAAATTTCTCCACAGTAGAAACAAACTAAAGGATCGAAATTCCGGTTCATTTAAGCCATTTAAAGCTACGTTTTTGCAGTTTTTTGCAATTCTATCAGCAACTTTCCCCAATTGTCTTCATTCAATGTTAAATAACTACAACACTGTTGACTTTAAACTTAACCTAACCTAAAGAAGCACATTAAAGAAAATTGTCAGAATTTTTCTTTCGACTTTTTGCCAGGAATTTTCCCAAAAATTTTACCACATGAAAAGTATTCAATCTTTTTATTTACTTTGTCAAAAGCATACATACCTTTCTTCTGCAGTAGCTGCCATGATTGCAATGTAAGGCGATTTTTACGGCAATTTCTCAGGTTCGTATAACGTTTAGGAGCATAGTGAGGCTCCAGAACACATCCAGGCTTGTAAACTGAGCCTCGAAAATTTCTGAAGGCTCAGCTGTTATCCAGGAGGCGAGGAAGGGGTGTGTGTATATGTGAGTATGGGTTTTTACATGGAAATTGGCAGCAGCAGAAGCGACACGAGAACTTGAGGCAAGATTTTAATCCAGGTTTGGAAAATGCTGTAGCTTCGAGACTAGCATATTTATCATGCACGTGTTAGAAAGACGCTCATAAGGAGCACACACACGACACGCACGCACGGCTACCTAAGAATTCACATATTTTGGTTAGGACACGGTTCAAAAAGCCACAACTTGCTCACAAGAACACTTCTAACTACGATGTAGACAAGAGCACAGCTCTCCAAACCCGAACCAACTTATTGACAAGTCGACCCCCGCTGGGCGTGGGCAGGGCTCTCATCTCTTTCTCCTTTTACCTCCTTTTTTTGTAATTTTGGCACAAAGAGGAGAAACCGACGCCACCTACGTCAACGCCCCTCAACCAACAAGATAACATCTGCTTTCATGTTGAAAGAACAAGGAACGGGTACAATCCCCTGCTAAAGCACTAGAGCCTTGTACTATGTTTCTACGGACATTGCCAGATACTCTGGGTTGTTTTCTTCTTTGGAACAGAACTGCTATAACAAGTCCCAAGATAGCTGTAGGACCGATTCTCGCAGGAGAAGGAAGCTTGATAGTAGGCTTCCCTGGTTCCTATAGAATGTTATGGGAACCGCTAGACCTGGTGTCTGGGCCAGAAACCGCTTGAATGCGAGGAAGCGGTTTCATACCCGCGGGGAAGCGGTTTGGAAGACGGCAAGGAAGGAAATACAGCGAGTACACGTTTGGAGTAAACAACAACCGGTAAATTAATAGATAAAAATGGCCAGCGATGAATTAGTGGATATGGTGGATTCGAAGCCACAGAAAAAAGCTGCGAAGCATGATAGTGGTGCTGCTGATTTGGAGAAAGTGACGGACTATGCTGAAGAAAAAGAAGTTTTTTCTGGAAACATTGCGGGGGTACAAACTTTTTTTTTTTTCTTTCCTAAGACAGTTAATGCTTTCGTTTTAGGCAATGAATATTCTGGATGCGAGAAGGAATGAGGAAAATGCAGCACGGTTGGCAAAAGAGCGTGAATTGGCTAAAGTGGCTATTAAGAAAGAAGACGTTGAGCTCATCGTAAGAATTGGATTTAATTGAAATTTCGCAAACTGAGTTTTTTTTGTAAAAATAGGTTAAAGAGATGGAAGTACCTCGCCAAAAAGCTGAACGAACTTTGAGAGAACACCATGGCAATGTTGTGGAAGCGTTATTAACTTTGGTCAACTCTTAGAAAAATTCAATACACAGTTTCAAACTCTAACTGAAAGAAAATATGTTTTTGCGTGGAGAAATTGATAAATCTCGAATTTCAGAACTGCTTGTAAGAAATGCTTCTCGAGGATTTAAAAATTTTTAGATTTTTTTAATATTCAGAGTAAAGAAACCTTTTCTATTGCCTCTTGTTTCGTACAAATTAATCCTTCACTTTTAGAAAAGAACAATTACGAGTTAGAATTACAGAAAGAACGCTTGCACTTACGTGTAAAGAGCAGAAATTTGATTCTCACATAGGAAAGCAATTTTTCAATAAATTTCCTTTTGTTTTCGTGTTTTATCCACTCGCATTTTCAATTTACCATTCAGCTTGCTTTGTTCTACAAATCTTTAAATAATTACGAAGTTTTCACTAACTAAATCTCATTGGAATCAAACGTATGGTTCCTATGGTGTTTAAATTACAAAGCAGCAAAAAGCGATGCTTGCGCTGATACATCAATATATTAGAAGATATAGCCGTTTCACATTATTAATTAAAACCAATGGTCTTTTAAGTAAGGTAGCGTATCTATAGTGGTTTGTTGGTGCATTAGATCATTAATTGACGAAGACTCTCGCCAAGTATTATCCAATTAAAGGCAACAATTCAGAGTAGCTCCAGTGCGAAAATACATTTTCACATTGCTACGGTTACCGAAGTTGTGCCACGATATGTCGCTTTCCATTCCGAATGTAGCACAATGCGAGTGATTTCTCCCACAATCTTGACAGCCACCCTAGCAAGCAATAATGTTACTTGGCTATACCAAATTTTGCGTGACAAATGTAGTACTTGCACATATGTGTCGTAGTTCACGCATTCATAAGCCATGCACTGACATGCCGAGGTGAGAGCATCGATGAACAGCAACACAGATCTGTGGTGATTGCAAAAATGGATATCCAAAGGATACTTAGGGATATCCAAAGAATATAGGGACTCGGGTGAAGCTGTTTTCAAATTCACATAATCCGCAACAGTATAAATGAAATACTGTATCGGTGTACACCCCGGCTGATGGATGCCGCCATTAGCGTAAAAGTCAACGTGGCCTACTGGCTGTGTCATGCCATAACCTGCGAAATAACAAGTAACACGTTTTAATTACCAAGAGTAACGACTAATGTAGGATGCAAACCTAAGAATCCTGGCATTCCGTCTGTATGAAGAGCGTCAACAAAAACGGCATCCGTTGGATCCAAGCGCACCACAGGAGGCATGTACTCGAAAAAAGGACCAGCAGGATCCAATCCTTTTTAAGACACGTTTAATTACACAGTACGTAACGTGGTTGACAAAAGAAAATACCCGTGATTCGTCCGAGTCCAGGGAGTCTTTCGCCAGCATAGCTTGCAGTATGCGCACCTAGGCTGTGGCCTATCAAATGAACCTTGGCTGGACCCATGGTGAATCTTTCCTACATTTATTAAAGGATTGTATAAACGACATTACTTCTATTTGAAACACTAACCATCAAAATTTTGATCAAGTATGCGATTTCCAATCCTACTAATCGAGTATTGGCCGTGGCTTGGGCGTACGGAGGAACCGCTCCACCTTTCCAATCCGTAACGATGACATTGTAATCGCCATGTTTCAGCAACGCTTGTACCATATTCTTGTACAAGAAATACACAGTTGATAATACATGACTACAAACCACAATACGCGAATAAGCAAGAAAAAATACCTGAACCCATGGTAAGCTCCCACTACCGAGATATCCGTGTATAACAAATTTCGTTTCTCGGGAGGGTTCAA
Organism: Triops longicaudatus; assembly: GCA_022885665.1. Taxonomy (NCBI): domain Eukaryota; kingdom Metazoa; phylum Arthropoda; class Branchiopoda; order Notostraca; family Triopsidae; genus Triops; species Triops longicaudatus. Next base: position 111,468 of record JAGQDJ010000183.1, on the reverse strand, counting down.
AGTCTGACGCAGAAATCGAGCTGGCTAGTGATGCGTTTAAAATCTGGCCCTAGAATTCAAAGACGATTAAAAATTCAAGTAATTTTGTGGACTTGAAAAAAAAAAAAAAAAAAAAAAAAAAAA
>JAGQDJ010000183.1:0-111340 GCA_022885665.1 Triops longicaudatus | reverse complement strand
AAAAAAAAAAAAAAAAAAAAAAAAAAAAAAAAAAAAAAAAAAACATAGGATATTTTAGAAAATGGGCGTTTATTGGGGAAAGAATGTAAGTTGATTTGGGCTGGACAATTAAGACAGTAGTGATATATCTGATGATGTAGTGATGTAATGTGAATACCTGTGGTTCCTTATTTGTGAAGAGAAAAAATTGGGTTCCAAGGTTCGCCCGTGGCAATGGTAGCAGATTGACAGGGCGGTAAATTCGATCGTAGAATTCAGGCGTATTTTCCACGCACCCTAACTCTGCATAGCAAACTTTGGTAGGCAGTAATCCTACGTTTTCCAATCCCGCTAACCAGAACGTTTTTTTCGAAGTTATGCACGATGTCTTTTTTAGCATAATTTACTACCCAAAGTGGTTTCGTAGTTAGAAGAAATCTCATTGGCAGTAGTTGACTCATTTCGGCTACCAGTTCCATCCCAACAGACAGTTACCAAAAATTCTGCCGTTTGCCCGTCGGCTATCGTTTTGTATTCTCCGTTTGGGGTGCAGACATTCCACGTATGTAACAACCGCTTTCTACAATGAAGCAGGCATGCAAAAGCGAACAAACTCTTAAAAGGCATTTTTATTCACGGGACTTAGAAGAACTTACGATTCGGGATAGTAATCCAATTCGGATATACGGATATTTGAAACAGAAAGCGAGTGTGTTGCGGTGGGTAACAGTGGGTTCCAGAAACCAAAAACGCTTTTAACGGCTTCCCAGTGAATTTCTACTCTTTGAATTGCCCCTAGGCTGAAATCGGCAGCGAGCAGAAAAGTTTTAGGCTCTCCAGGCTGAAATACATCACCATCACTAAAAGAAAGCAACGTACAACTATTTAAAACCTCGATTGAATATAAGAAATCTAAAAAGATTACTCAGTATGTTTTGATACTGTACCTGGGAGTTATTAGTTTTTCTTTTAGTTGAGCTTCGCTGCCATACAAAGACATCTTTAAATGTCCTTTAACTGAGTACTGGCCCTCTAATCGTTCTGCTACATTGAGAATCACTTGGTAATGGAGCCCTATTAAAAAGACTGCAATTAGAGGTCTTTCTTGGTATGTTTACTAGGATAACGCTGTAATTACTGCAGTAGGGAGGGACTTTTCCAGTTGTAAAGTACATTTTAACATTCGTCCGGTTTCTGAGCGGGTATTTGTCACCATCAATACCCATTTTTGCGCAGTGTGAATCATCTTTGCCACAAGAAGCGCATTCTCCCTAAAGGAAACGAAAGGTTATACAGCAATTAAAGGTGTATAATGTCAGTACTTTCAGGTACGTGTCATAATCCGAGCATTCGTACGCTACATACTGGCAAGGTGAAGTAAAGGAATCCATGAACAATTTGACGGCTCTTTGGTGGTCGCAGTAGAAAAATTCCAGTGTGTCCCTTATCTTGTCTATGATACTGTAAGATTCGTATTCCGTGATAGGCAACGGTGCCGTCGTTAACACCGACATTGTCTCAATCAACTCGCTTGCTTGCACCGTCCCGATTCCTGGACTCGGCTGGCTGGGCTGGCTGAACACGCTCGTTTCAATTTGTCCGCCTGTGAAATACTCAAGGCCTGTATGGATGAAGAAAGGTATCGGCGAGCAACCAGGCTGGTACACTCCGCCGTTCGGGTAGTAATCTACATGCGCTACAGGTTGCAGCATGCCGTAACCTGAAATTAATTCCCGAAATTATATGATAAACATTTTTTTATTAGCTTTAAGAATTGTTTGCTTGTTTTTTAAGGAATGTCTATACTGTACTAAGTTTACACACCCAAAAACCCAGCTTTGCCGTCGGTGTGAATTGCTTCTACGAAAAGTGCGTCCGTGGGATCTAGACGCACAATGGGATGCGTGCCTCGAAAGTAAGGTCCAGCAGGATCCAAGCCTGTGAAAAACAGCGAAACGTTCACTGCAACTTCGGTTGCACACGCCATGCCTTTGCTTCGTTACAAAACCTTTGAATTCCGTCACAGGCTAAAGTTTTCCCATAACTTAGTCGCAAACTTTTACCGAACCCGAAGTTAGACAACATTCTAACACCGAATAACCTCTACCCTAGCTTTCTTTTCCGCGAAATTTCATCGGAATCTCAAGTACAGATGGCATGCCTGGTGTAGTGAAAACGAAATGAGTCACAACTGTGCCATCTATCGGGTACATTATGGACTAAAATGGAATGAGTTGATAGTGCAATGGTATTCTAGTGAGTTGCCAAGGCTTAGTAAAGGTGGCGTGTTGTGAACAGCTTGGTAACCACAAAAAGAAACAAATAGAGTTAATCTTTCAATATCTCTGAATATCGTACCACTGCAAGTCATACTATTTTACCAAACTATTGCCATAACACTATTTTACCAACGTGTTCTAGAATTGTACCTGTGATTCGCCCAAGACCGCGAATTTTTTCTCCAGCGTAACCAGCCGTATGTGCTCCCAAACTGTGCCCGATGAGATGAACTTTAGCAGGATCGAGAGCCAATTTCTCCTGTCCAGTAATGACATTAAACGTATCTTAACATGAACAGTTAGCAATATAAACACTTTACTTTTAGCCTATTGACCAAGAATGCGATTTCCAATCCCACAAGCCGAGTATTGGCCACGGCTTGGACGTACGGCGGAGAAGCGCCATTGCCCCAGTCTGTCACAATGACATTGTAATCTCCGTGGCTCAACAAACGTTTCGTCAAATCCTATTTCGTTAAGCTTTTCATATGAATCAGGAGAAAATGACGTATTTTACTGATATCCAGGGGAAGTTCCCGTTACATAGGTAACCGTGAATAACAAACTTAGTTTCTCGGTCTTGGTTAAAGCCCGATGAAGGAGTAATGTCAAACATAGACGCACTTATCAGCTGGCCCTATGGAAATTTGAGTGTACATCAAAACGGGTTTCATTTTCTCATGTCTAATTAAACTTTGTACAAATATACCTTAATATTTTCTCTGGTATGTAAAGTGAACCTGGTATTCACTTTACTACGCTCTAAAGGGAAAAGCTTAAGCGGCGTAGGCTGCTGAAGAAATTCTTTTGTCATGCTCAGACATCCTAATTCTCCGTAACAAACTTCAGTTGAAAATAGTTTCTCCATTCCCGCAATCAAAAAATCTGATTTGTCGAATGTTATTATCGGAAATTAACGTAAAAGAAATCTTAGTTACCCTCTCTCTTAACAGGATTCGCTGAGTTTCCGGACACTGAATCAAGGAATGGTTTCGTGTTTCCAGCTTCGTTGAAACAGGGAAAGAATTGCACCTTGTTTTCACTTACCACTGTCGAGTAATCTCCAGTTGTACTGCAGAAATTCCACGTATGTTGCATTCGAGTGCTGTAGTAATATTGAACATTAAAACTTTTGCGTTAACAGCGAAAAATAAGCTGAAATCTATGTAAGAAGACTTGCATTTCGGGATAGTAATCCAGCTCAGATACTTGAACGCTTGCAATGAGCATGTTATTACTGCAATACGGTGGATTGCAAGCAATTGAACTGCCCTGACTCGGCTGCCAGTACAATTCAAGCGTACTTATGATACCAACATCGATTGCCGTAGTTACAAGGAAATCTTTCGATTCTCCGTGGTAGAACTTTTCGTTACTATAAAAACGTTAATTTTCGCGAGGTAAATTAACAGTAATAAACAGTATCAGTACCTAGGAGTCAGCAGAAAATCCCGGATATTATTTTGATCTCCGTAGATTGAAATTGTCAGTGTTCCATCGACTGAGCTTTGGGCTTCTTTGGTGGTAGCCAACTTGACTTTCACATGGTAGTGGTACTCTAATTGTATTCAAGATAATAGTATTTCCCAAGGAATCATTGAAGTCGATTTACTGCATTGAAGAGCTGAAGCTCCGGTTGAAATGTACATTTGCACGTTGACTCGGTTTCGTACGGCGTACTTTTCAGCTTCTATGCCTATTTTGGCGCATCGAGAATTGTCCTGTCCACAGGAAGTACACTCCCCCTGTTAAAAGCAAAATCTATTAAGATATGTAGGTTTTATGGCTTTTGAAGTTACGAAACTTTAAGGTACGTAGCGTAGTCGGCACACTCGTACGCCACGTACTGACAGGAACCCCTCAGAGCATCGATGAACAAGTAAATGGATCTGTGATGCTGGCAAATGTGAACTTGATTTACAACAAACGTAATTAGTGTCTTGTATTATTAAAAATAGAAGGTCGTACTTGGGAAACAATCAGGTTGCCTTCTGCCGCCGTTAACGTAGAAATCAACGTGACCTACTGGTTGGTTCATACCCAAACCTAAGCGTCGAATGTTGATGTAAATAATAGAAGACTAGCTTTGAAATATAATAGAAGACCTAGCTTTGAAATTGCTTTTACTTTGAACTGTTTGTTATCATAATAACTTCGTTTTCTGTTAAAAGGCCAACTTGAAGCCCGATTACCCCTTATCCGGTCAAGACTCGCGGAACCGCCCATCAATGATGTCACTTTTGCTGCGTAATACTTGTCCAAATTGTAATGAAAACGCAGCTTTACTCTGGAATAAATTCCGTAGTAACTCTTACGTTTAAGTTTCATACACAGTTAAGTTTTACTTAGAAATTTCACGGATCGTGTTTGAACGCATTTGCGCTAAGCATTTAAACCCGACATATGTTACCATGTGACCATTTACCTGGAAAAAATGGGCTGCTTGCATCAGTGTGAATTGCTTCCACAAATTGAGCATCCGTAGGGTCCAAACGCACTCTAGCGGGCATCCATTCAAAGTTAGGACCGGCAGGATCCAAACCTACAAAATGTAACCAAAATTATGGTCATAAAGCTTTCACTGCAAAAATGAAATAAAAATAGAGTTAATTTATCTAAAGAATTAAAATGCCCAGTTTTACCTGTAATGCGCCCCAAACCAGGTATTCTTTCACCGGCGTACCCGGCAGTATGTGCACCTAGGCTGTGTCCAATCAAATGGATTTGAGCTGGGTTGACATTAAAACTAGCCTAATATCAGCACACAAGTGAAAACGGCAAAAAAACTCGCGTAGCAAGAGTACCATCAAGACGCGTATCAGGTACGCGATTTCTAGTCCTACGAGTCGAGTATTGGCCGTGGCTTGCGCGTAGGGAGGCTTAGATCCGCCCTTCCAGTTCGTCACGATGACGTTGTAGTCACCGTAGGCCAGTAAACTAGCAGTCAATTCCTAGAATAGCATTTTTCTTTGTGTTAAATAGTTCTCGTTTAAGCTTTGCATAAAAGTTTGCATTTCTTTCAATGCAATTCCCGAAAACAGCGCAAAGTGGCTAATTACTTGGACCCAATCAACGTTGCCTTCTACAAGGTATCCATGAATGATGAATTTCGTCTCGCGATTGGGCTTGAAACTGGACAGGGTGATCGAATCTACAGCATCAGCACTTAGGAGGCGACCCTTTCAATATAAAAATTTAACATTGTAGCGTTTGAATATAGCAAATTGTTTTTCTTTTAAAAAATATTTTTGAAAAAAAAATAAGATTTATTTTTTATTTTATTGTGAGCTGGTAAAGCATGCACCTTGGTTTCTTCACGTGTGTGCAAAATGAATTGACAGTTGACTATTGCACGAGGCAGTGGCAGCAAATTCAACGGACGATATTGAAAATGGTAGAAATCTGGCGTAATTTCCACGCAGCCCAGAACGTCGTAACAAACTTTTGGGTTTTCTCCTGAAAAAAAAAAACAAAAAAAAAAAACAAGTAAATTGTCTCATGAATTGTCTTATGAAATACAGACAAGGAAGAAAGCAATAAAAGGAAGACTTGCCTGGTCTAGCCCATGGCAGAAAATCGATTGATCTTTTCGTAATTACTCGCTGGTACTGCATAACTGACGGTAAATTGCCAAGGGCGATGGTCCACAACAATACAACGGACCAAAACATTGTTGACGTGTTTCAGGATTCTTAAAACAGATTTCGTTAGCAATTTGGAACAATTTGCGTGCAATTTACTACAGCAGGAAAGCCTTGAAAACGACACTGAATCGGTTTTTTATTCTTGAAGCTTTTAAGCCCAAGTCATAGTGACTAAAAAGGGGGGAAAATGTACGATAATCGGAATATCACTGGCTTTTGAAGTGTACAGGACACTAGAAGTCACGGGCATAAACGAGTGAAATGCTTTCGAAAGTCTTCGTGTGTGTCTGTCTCATCTAGAGGAGTTTGGAGTACATTACAAAAAGATGCTGACGTGCAATCAGTTTTCTTCTTGGAGTAAGCAACCATGAGTATGTCAAAGGAACTGAGTTCCTTAGTGTTGTTGCTTCGTTTCGCTTCGTTTCATTTTGTAGAAGCTTTGGTCAAGTTCCGTACTGAAAACTACTTCGCTTGCATTTACGAAGAACTTACTCGGCAAAACGACAAAGCCGCTCCCAGTTCGTTCCGTATAACCCGTATTTTGGCACTTTGGGTACACAAGCGTACGCAATTAAACTGCAACGCAAGTGCTCCATATCTCTTAAATTTATTTTCATTACGGATAAAACTTGAACGCTGTGCTATCTTCAAAGTACTTGCGCTGCATAATAAGGAAACTGCGTCTGTTTGAAACTAGCGTTTTATAACGCTTATTTTACTTTCCTTCGCAGAGTTACTTGAGCAACGAAAAATTATTGTCGCGCAGCAGAGTTGCCGTAATCGCAAAACAAACTCAACAAGTCGTTCTAATTGCAATTGAACGCGAAGTTTTGGACTCGAAAGCTTTCATAAAAATGTGGAAACTTTCGTTTTTGTATTACTGCTTATTGTTTGGTACCGTTTTGGCCGCAGAAAGACGAGGAATTATTCGACAATGGCTTCAAGCCGAGAAGAGCAAGTTGTTGCACCACTTTTGGCCAAATTTTTCCGCATTGCAACATAATATCATCACAGGATTGTGTAAGAGAATTTTCAGACTTGTAATCAATAATTTGAATCCAATTTTATCCAATTTTGTTAAGAACATTAATTATGAACTAACACTAATTACTGGCTATAATTTCTACCTACATTTTTTATTATTAAAGTTGAATCCTCTTTTTCCTGCAGTAGAACGTGAAGTTTGTTATCCGGACTTGGGCTGTGTACAAATCACACTCCAATTCTTTCATCCGCTCCATCGTCCAATTAACGCCTTGCCTTTACCCCGTGACGTCATCAATACCCAGTTCTTTCTTCACACACGGAACGCTTCCCAGGTTTGTTAAATGCCTCCAATTTGCTTAAACCTGAAAACAATTACGTAGTGTTTCTAAATGAAAAATAATCGGCTTTAGGGAATGAAACTGCGTGCTAATGATCTCGACTCCATTCAACATTCGACGTTTCATGCCTCCAGGCGCACGATTTTCATCATTCATGGCTATCTCGAAAATGGCGAGCGGCCTTGGATCAAAGTAATTCTTTGAACACGCACTTTTTTAGTGTTCAAATGTGTTCATTAAAAGAGAGAAACGCAAATCCTGAAAGCAGCAGAAGCAAAAATAGTAAAATTTTTACATTTTTGACGTCAACTAGCACTCGTATTAGCATTAACGACGTCAGCTCGTTTTATTACTTTTACTGTAAGCCTTTTATGCTCCACATGCCTTTATTACTCATGCTTTTATTCAATTAGGAGTTAACTCAGAGTTTATTGGACCACGGCGATTACAACGTCATTGTAACAGATTGGGAAGGTGGAGCGCAGCCATTTTATGCTCAAGCAGTGGCCAATATTCGTCTCGTAGGCCTCGAGATTGCTTACCTGGTCAAAACTCTAACTGTAAGTACAAATCACAGAAGCAAATCCAGACACATTTTCGGTCTTATTATTTTTTAGGCCACATTTAATGTAAGCCCCGGTAACGTTCACTTAATTGGACACAGTTTGGGTGCTCATACTGCAGGATACGCCGGAGAGAAAATACCTGGCCTAGGACGCATTACTGGTTAGTACTATCGAATGAAAAGTTCCATTTCTTACACATAAATTTGTCTTAACATGAAATGTAACATGATTTGCTGCTTATTGTCGGAGATTTGCTCCTCCTAACTGTTCGATTTTGGTTTGGTTGGAAGGATTGGATCCCGCAGGACCGGGATTTGAATGGATGCCGCCGGTAGTACGTTTGGATCCAACTGACGCCATATTTGTAGACGCAATCCATACCAATGCAAAGCCTATTTACTTAGAAGGTGAACTGGAAACTTTACTTTTGTAAATTGGAAAGAATTTTACCAAAAAACTGTTTTCTTTTTCTCTATTTTTTTAAGGTTACGGGATGAAGCAGCCAGTCGGCCATGTGGATTTCTACGTAAACGGAGGTAGTGTGCAACCAGGATGCAACAGTGTCAAATTCCCCATCACGGTGATAACTAGCGAGTTAAAAGAAGCGGCTGAAGATTTTATCTTCTGCAACCATCGAAGATCTGTTGCTTTATTCATCGATAGCCTCAATCCCACTTGTCAGTATATAGGTTACGAGTGTACAGATTATGATTCGTATCTACGCGTAAGAAATACTTTACAAAAGTCATTTATTTTTTCTTATTATTGTTTTTAATGATTCTTTGTTTTCGACTTTTTGTTAGGGCGAGTGCTATTCTTGCGGAACAGATAACTCGAAGTGTGCGAAATTGGGAATGCAAACCGAAGAATATCCTTTCAGGAATAGAAGGAACGTTCAAATGTACCTGACCAGTAAAGCTGAACGACCATATTGCAGTTAATTGATTATTATTAAGATTTGCAAATTTCCAATTAAAATCTCCGTTTAGCGTTTCATTATTCCGTGAAAATCGTTCTTGCGAAGTCGAAGAATGATCAAATTTCTGCAAGAGGTATTTTGACAATTTCTGTATATGGGGACAAGTACCAGCAGCTTGAGAAGCCTTTATCCACCACGTAATAATTCCTTTCTTAAATAAGCTTAATTTCACTTTCTTGTTTCAAATTAAGGAAAAATTATCCAAGTGGTTTAGATTTCACTACGAGGATTTGACATTAAAATTTAGAACCTATAATTACATCGATTTATTTTCGCTTTAGTATCGATACGTTCATGTACGGCGAAGAAAAGCGTTATTTGCTCATTCTTCCAGTAGATGTCGGAAACGTACAGCGAATTGAATTAAAATGGAATGGATGCACGGACAATCCAACCATTAATTCATCCACCTGTAGTTCGGCTCTCTACATTACCACCGTTGAAATATCTGCACTGGATCATTACCCAGAAAGGTAACTATCCTTTTGTAATGTTATATCCACCCGGCAGAGTGGACCGTTGTGTGCGAGCGCGACATAAACGATTGAGTTCACGAGGCCGTCAGCTATGCAAAGTACAAAATATCTATTAAATTCTAAGGCATCCACGTCATTTCTGTATTTCGAACATAAACTAACACTACATGTGTTACTGTAAAAGATCCAGAAGCTAATTATTGCTTTGTTTTATTTTGAAAATCGTGCAGTAACCGCCTGGCGTTTACGCGTAGTTTCTGCGGAGTCGATCCGGGGTACGTAAAGGTGGCTGACGGAACCGTAACGGAACTCGTTGCTGACTCTTGCGCTAAATATCCATGATTCTTTGTTTTCATTGCTGATACCTTTTACTATTCCTCTATGCAAAGCACGATCGGAAATATGTGTTTTTTAAGACAAAAAACAGGTTGTAAAATGAACCCAAACCTGAAAATAAATACAGGACTCTTGAGAAACTCGTGGTCACGTTTTCTTTAGCTTCAAACTAACGAGAAGCGATGGCATTGTAATAACAGTAGCTCTTCAATTTACATCGTAAGATTTAAATAGTGAAATTCAAAGACTTGTCCTTCGCTACGCTACCGTTGCTTGCATAGTTGAACTGCGAATACACGCAGAGCCGCGGTTCGCAATCTATAAATGGCGGTTCATTCAACGTTATGAAACTAATGTAAACAAATACAGCTGCGCAATGCTCATATCGTCTCTCCACTTTATCTTTGACACTTAAAACTCGAAATCTGTTCCTTTAAACTTCTCGAGCATATCCTTAACATTGCTGAACATGTGATTAGTGATATAATATGCTTTAAAACCGCTCTTAATACCTATGAAAATCTTTTTAGAAACTAGCTGAGTGAACTTTAAAATAAAATGTTTTTCAGCGTACTTCTACGTCTTTTTGTACTCGTTTTCATCATAAAGTGGCGTTTTTCAGCTTGTATGGCTCATAGCTTAAGTGAATCGCAAGAAGATCAAGGCTTATTGCGGGAACTTTCCATGATAGAAGACCAATCCGAGTTTCTAGATCCTTTTGACATGGGAGCTTATGATCCAATAACCAAAACTATGGAAAAGCCAGCCCCTGATGTGACAATTCCAGAAAAGTATATATAAATTCAACGTTACTGCCTGTAACGTTGCTGTAACGTGCAATTCAAACTTTAATGCCTGTAAATTCTCTATTTAGGCCTATTAGAGAAGAAACTAAACTCGATTTTACGAAAATTTGCGCAGGCTTGGAAGCGAAATGCTTTAAAGAGCTCGGTGCATGCCAACAGGGAAAGAAAAAGTGTGAGTTAACACTGGATCTGACTCACTCTGAGCTAGCTGGCCGGCAGGATTCGCCCTTCATCAAACATTTGGTCCAAGGACTTTATAATAGCCTGAGATTGGATGTAATAATTCATTGATTTTGACCCACATCGATTAACCTCTCTTTCTGAATGCGTTGCAGGATGTTGAACTGCAAGAAGACGAGAAATTGTTCGTTGTAATGACAGCCGGCATTACTTCTCACAGAAAAAAGGCCTTAAAAGCGTATCTTTCGGCGAAAAAGCCGTCTGCGGAGATGTTAACCGACGTCGAGCACGTTTTGGCCAGTTTGTGGGAGGCTCGTCAAGAATCTTTCAGTGAAAACTGGCAAACTCACTACATCGAAGCCGTTAAAGAGCTAGTCTATGCGTTTAATGCCGTATTTGGCTTAGAAGTGCGTTTATTCTGACCTTGAAATTCGCTTAATGTTTATATTAAAACTCCTTTTTTTTTGTAGTTTTGGGTCCTCGTTGTTTGTGTTTTGCCAATCCCCTTGAGTTTGTGGCTGGTGCATAAAAACCACTCAATCGTGAAAATTGCCTTTGTGTACGTTATTTTCCTGTTTTCGGTTTCTTGGTACTGGCATTGGCAACATATGTATCGCGTAAGTTTCTGCTATAGTCAAAAGCATGTAAAATATTCATTCGTCTGTAAAAAAAAGGGGAAAGTAAATTTCTTAACGAGTTTTTTTTTAGGATGCCATGGCTAAGAGGCAAGCAAGTCTTTTACAACTACAAGATCTTCCTGAAGAATGCAAATCCCGACCCGAAGGCATTGCTGTAGCGTGGACCTTCGCTCGCAACTTTGTTATGGGTGATTTATTTTTAATATTGGAAAAAATACGACGTCTTCAGGCCTAACGGTTTACCATTACTATCATTTTTTTTTAAATATGACAGGTGATCCATGCCACAAGTACCAGCAAATGCTATTGGTGCCAACGATTTTGGAAGTTTCTCCCACTTTGGCGCTATCAGAAACCATTTCCAGATTTGTGTTACATCCCCTCGGATTCTTCGGAAAGCAAGTTAGCGCCTTTTATGGCTCCATTTTAGGTAAATAATAATAATCATAATGTAGCTTTCAGAAGCAGCAGAATTACATAGCTTGAAAAAAATAACCGAAAATGCATTAAGTGAAAAAATTATTTTTCAAATTTTTAACCGCGCTTTTCTTACATATATTTCACAGCAAATTTATCCTTCTACCACGGCCTTATCGTCTTATCCGTCGTTACGGTCCTGAGTGTTATTTTACTCCTGGTATGCTTCGGTTATCGGTTGGATTTCCCGTTCTGGTTGGGCGGTGTTGGACCCGGCAGTCGACCAGAAGCTACTGGCCAACTAGCAGTCGACAGAATTCTTCAGCAAAGTGTAAAACAATATTCCTTACTTTTCTGTTCCTGTTTCAGCTTAAATTCAAAACTCCACGGCACATACTATTTCGATATTTCGTTTCGTCCAGGTCTGCTCAAGTTTTCTACGTACAAATGCGACTTAAATCCAAGAAAATAATTCGCATAACTCTAGAATCCATTAAAAGCAATTCACATTATGCATAAGAATTCGACAATTTTAAATATGTATTAAATTAAAAACTCGAGCAATAACTAAACTAATTCAGCACGCTTAATAAGTACAATTAAATGGATTAAATTAAGTTATTGGATATTATAACTTTTTGGCTCGATTTTCAGAAAGTGCGACTGAATTTTAGTCGAGTCTTGGTTCGTACTGGGAGATAAAGTTGTTGAAATTGTGGAATAACTCTTTTTTGTTATAGGCCACACTATTGGAAAGGACGTCAGAAGTGATGCAGATTCAGCAACGGGAAAAATTGACACTCTGTTCGTGTGTACTCCACGGCCCTCGCGTCCAAGAAGTGCACGAATTCCGGCAAATGACAACCACAACGACCGTCGAGCGGTTGCCTCCGCACCACCAAGAGCCACCGCAATCTACGATGGCGAGCAGCACTTCAACGCCCCCTAATTCTCTGAGGAGCTCTTCTGCCGCTTCCCTGCAAGACAAAGACGGTGAAATGGAAGACACGGCCACGAAAAAAGAAGCCCGAGAAGAGAAAGAAGCATTAGAAGTAGCACCAGCAGCCGCCCGAGAAGAAGGCGATGCTCAACTTGACGTTGAAGCTGCCGAAAGCGCACAAATCCCGGGAACGGCTGGCATCCAGCAGCTCTAACTTTCTTGATACCATACAAGAAAAACAAGAAAACAAACTTCGCCTTATTTATTCTATTTTTACGAACCAAAAGGAACACTTTCGGCCATTGCGATTTTTCTTACCTTTATTCCCAGCTCCAGCGAGACACAAAAAGACTACTCCCGCCTCTTCTCTGCTCGTGCTCTTTTTACTTTGTTTTTTTTTGTACGCCAGAAAGATGAACGTGACAGTCTCCAGGTCCTTGAAACGCTTTTAAAACACTTCAAGTGCCACCTTTTCAGTTAATACCGGATGCTTTGATTGATTATTGATTGGGTGACACATTAAAGAGAAAATTGGGTACATTCCGTCTCAGTTGCTTCATATTGCTCGACATTCGTGTAGGAAAGTTGTCGCAAGTTGGGATTTTGCCGGGCAGAATGCACAGTACCTGAATAAGCGCTGATTCCCGCTCTTTCGAGGCTCATTTTAATTAGACAGGTTCTTCAATGAAGATCCTTCGTGCAAAGGCTGTCGGGCTGGGCTTTTTGCTTGAAATTCATTTCAAGAGGTTTCTATCGTGCTCGGAGTTCACATACAAGGTTCAAGATGGCTGCTGGGCGTTATTAGTTAATTAACACCGCTTCAGACGGGACATTCCTTGATCAAAAATTTTGGGTGACTTGAATGTTTGCGTTAGCTTGGGTACGTTGTCATGTCTTGAATAATAAAGCTGTTGTGGTTTCAACAATTCGTGCCTTGAGAAGGAAACTCGAATGCGACACGAATTATGGAGTTTGTATCTAGCTAAACTCCAATAAATTGCTTAAAGCTGAGCAGTTACCTTTCGAGTGAAGGCCAGTTTTTTTTGGGAGGAATTGTTTTAAAACGTTTGCTGCCCAGGGAATAAAAAAAGTGCATCAATACTTGCAGACACGTACATGAGTAATGAGCTAAAGTTTGCCGCACCGGGACTTCCTGGCTGACACGTGCACCACGTAAGGAACACAATCAATTGGGGTCAACGTGCGTTAAAGATTAATAAAGAAAAATCTTTAATGGAAAGTTTCATTGTTGGAGTCCAAAAAGTTTGAGTCCGTTGCCCACAAGATGGCAATTCAAACAGTTAAATTGCTCGTGAAGTAATCTTTCTACAATTTTAAAAAATTGAACATGTGTAGTGGAACAATTTCTTCTGAGAAATTTCTTCTTTCAACATTCGTATTGTTGTATGACGTCAACTGTCAAAGTAATTAATTGTAAAACTACGTGAAAGTTATTTCTTTCAGGAGTACATCAACAGCAACCCGGTGGGAATTACTGCGAAATGGATTCCATCTCAATTTATTTGTGACAAACTTAAGCTGTATAACATGTGACTCCCTCGTGGGCCCTAGACATTGCTCGTATTTCACAACTTTTGAGGCTTTTAGACACCTTTTGAGGGTTCAGAACAGGTATTTTCCATCTTTTCTTATATAAAAAAGAAAGAGATTGGAAGAGATTAGATTCTAGCAACGAAGGGCGTCAGCAAACGACCAAGCACGTTGTGTAAATTTACTTGGGGCAAAGGATAAATGTAGAGTGCGTCAAAAAGGCACGTAGCGCCACCTGAAGTCGGAAAGAGGCGAGAAAGTAAATTTGGAAAGCAGATCTTCTCCTATGTAGTTGACGGTAAAGCAACGTAGGCCTCGCCAAACAGGCGATCTCCCAAGAGCACTTGAGCTTTAGCCACTTCTTCCTCACGTGAAGTTCTTCCTTCCCTTGCAGAAATATTTCTATCGAAGTCGAATTCGTTCCACTCTAACTGAACAGGCAAGAAACTCACTGTACAATCGGGCATTTCAGACACAACTACATTTAGACGTAAAGTAAAATTAACGAATAAAATTTCTAGTTGTACTGAAAGAAAGCGCGAAGAAACTTTAATTTTGCAGTATTTAGTTCCAAATGAATATAACTAAATTATCAAAGCTATTCTAACTTAAATAATTTAAGTTATTTACGAAGTTATGTACGTGCTTCAAGTTGTACAATAACTTCGCAAAAATTAGGCCAGTTGATTTCATTTCCGAAGCTCGAGTCTGAGCTATTGGCTTTGACGACAATATTGTTAAACTAATAAGTTTACGAAGCATGTTGACTGTGTTAGTGATTCCAAGTCACTTGTTGCGACTTTATAAACTTACAATCATTTATTGTTGCATTGTTAAAGAAATTGCTACTGATACACTTCATTGGGTGACCAGAGCTGCGCCTGTAAATCGATTGAAAACAACAATGCCACCAAATCTCCCTCCTAGAATACAAGAGAGTTTAAAATTCTTCGAAGCAGGCGAAAGCAAACAACGGAATAGCAAATCTTATAAATCTCCCACGCTTAAAATCACATTACTCGGTATTGTAGTTGTCTCAGTTCCATGCAACGAGATAAAAATGAACATCAATTTCACGTTTGCCTTCGGCTGTCACTATTTTTCTGATTTTTTTTCCACAAAACAAGCCAGTAAACTCGTGATAGCTCACGTTGGTTCAAAAAATCGTGATAATTAAATTACAGTGAGAAACTAGTATAGAATGAATACAATTTAAATACTCTACATTTTGCTTTTAAAGTTTAAGCATCGCAAGTGTAAACTTGCGTGTTAATTTTGTCAGAAAGTAAATTTCTGGGCACTTGGTTGAATGAGGAAAATTTTGAATCTTTGATCGTCCGTCGAGAACTCTCCAGGGTTCCAATTTGACCTCACCCAGCTTATCCATTTCCGATAAGCTTGATCTCTGATCTCTTGGGTTGATTGTTAGCGGACAAGTTGATAAAAGGTTACCATGGAGACTCGGGGAATATAATTGATCGTTTGTTTTCTGCCAACAGGGAAGTTTTGCCCCTCTCCCACCCCACAGAGGGCGTATTATCATTCAGAAGGGAAATAGTCGTGAGGGAAAATATTCGTCATATTCCTTTTGCTGTCTTGTCTGCAGCAAATACAAACAGAACGGGTATGAAGAGACCGCTGAGTTAATTTATGAGCGTTTCCTTCCCGCATTTGCATAGCGATGGAGCCAAGGTAATTCAGTCATCGATCAGTGGCTCTGGCCGCATTGTCTTCCGTGTGTCCAGTCCAGATCACACGTGATTACGCATGGACTCGGATATTGTTACAAAGACAACAACGCCTTTGCCACCCTCACCCCTCCAAAACTATCATCCTGAGTGAAGAAGCATGAAAAAAGCTTTTCTTGACAAAGAAAGAAGATTTCCCCCCAAAATAATAACAAATCAATAAAATAGATAAAACTATCCAATGCAAAATTGACAACATGCAAATATCAAAAATACAAAAAGATAACACGGATAAATTACAAGATTTTAACAAAATCCGACTGTAAAGCTTACACAACCAGAAAAAAATAAGAGAAAAATATTATTCAGTCGCTTACCCAGGATCTTTTGAGAATAAATATGGTTTGTGGTAATTATTTTCTGTATAAGAGATTATTTGGTCGATCGAAGACCTGATTGGGAAAAACAAGAAACAAAATAGCCTGCGCGAGGTAGATAGTGCCATTAAGGGCAAAAATGCACTTGATCAAGACAAATAAGAAATTCACCCAAGAAAAATAGATATCTCGCCCCCGGGGAATAATTAACCTATCCAAAAGGAAGGTATTGGCTTGGTATTGCCGGTACCCACGCTACCATTACTTTCTTATTTCTGTTCCATGTTTAGTGATCCACTTAATTGCTGCGACCAAAGCAGTCTATTTTTACATTAGAGCCAGCTGAGACACTTCTTGTAGCAAAACCCTCAGAAATTTCGTGTCCACAAAGCCAGAAAGGCAGTAATACGTAGCGAAAATTCAACCTAATGGATTTCTAAGCGAATTACGATTCATATCCAATTTCCAACTTTGTCGTGTTCAGTGCAGCTCGTATATCCGCGATCGTTTATAAAATTCCCCAACTAGGAAAAACTTTCCCATTGGTCACTACAAATATCTATTCGTCTTCCTTTCTGCCTCTCTTTTTTTATTTCTATAAATCCTTTCCAAACGGAAATTTCTAGTTCTTTTTTCGAGTTTTCCATTCAAGTTTAGCCCCAAAGTTTTCAGTCCATTTGAGTGTCATTCGTCTCGACGACCGTGCAGTAGGCGGACACGCAAAGACCAGTTCCAATTTCTGTCACTTATCTCTTTCTCCCTGCTCTCCCAAAAGATGCTCCTTTTTCATCTTCCTATACTTTTCTTTTATATTCCCTGTTCTTGTTCTCCTTCTCGGCCATTTCGGTTCTATATTCCTAGAATTACTGGTGACGATACGCAAATAAAAAAGAAGGCTTGTCCATTTGGGAAGAAATACCCCGGGTTATCATCACTGGCTGTAGTGTTGTCCAAGTCTGCCAGAGTTGTCCAAGCTGCTTCTTTATCCTCCGTAATCTTTGAAACTGCCGACAGTTGTGTTAGTGAAAGAAACGACCCCAGTTTCCACTGCCAACACGACAGCTATATTGCGGGTTTTAAACTCCAGTTTAGCCTAGGTGCGTTCCAATGGGCAAACCAGTTAAGTAGTTGAGCTAAAAGGCAGTATATATACAAAAGAAAAGTCTTATAAATAGGAGTAAAAAATCTAGTTTCTTGATATATGTTTCTTTTTCTCGGATGTGAAATAACAACGAAGATATTTGAGGATAAGTAAACTGTAACTGAAATCGGGCGATTTTGCCATTGGTTCAGCGTGGTCACGTGATCCGCGTGAAACGAGTGAACCGCGCTTCAGACTTGTTTTGGAGAAAAGATTTTTTTTTCTTCAGTTATTCACCGCAATGCATCAAACTAGGTGTCGCCAAGTCCAGCGATAAGTAAACTTTCAAGGAAGGCAAAAATAAAGCTTTCACTTTAACTTGATTCGCGACAATAAAAGGTTGGAAATAAGACAGTTTTGGCACACTTGTAGTGTCTTCAAGAATTTTTAAAATTTAAAGAAGTTAAAGAATTCAAGAATTTTTTAACGAAATAAAATCTACTCGCTTCAACTCTTGTTGAAAAAAATAGTTTTGTCTACAATCAATGCACTAGTCCTTTGAATTTGCAAAACCTCTTCTTCATCTTTTGAAGAATATTTCGTTCCTACAACGGATTTTCCACTGTTGCGACAACAACAGGCAAAACACGAATTGTCACACTGTTTTTTTTGCCTTCGATGGCAGTTTACTTACCATTTTTCTGAGTAATACTGCTGACAAAACAAGAGGGAGTCTAACAGCAGTGTATAAACAAACGCTTGTAAGCCATACCTCTCACTCTGTACAGTGACGTCACGCTTTTCGTGGCGGGAAAAGGATAAAAGGCTGCAAGGAAATGGTTCCTCAGAAAAAAACTGTAATTTAATCTCCAATTTTCATGTATTACAATATTTAATAAAAATCTCCACATGCTTTCTTCGTGTTTGTTTTAGGGTGTATCTTTCAATAAATTTTTTATTGAAACTTACAAAATAATATGAAAAACGACGCACGTAAAACTGAAGAAAAACTTGGCAAAGCTGTTTCCGGCAAAAGTAGGGAGTTCACAAACTGGAATTTCCCGTGTTAACTCGACTTGGTACAGTGGAACCTCACCGTTGAGTTAAGCAGAAAAAAGGGAAGAAAAATAGCCCACACCGTTCAACTGCCACAGAATGGAAGAACACTGTGTTTTGGCGCAAGCGCGCGTCCAATCCTGTTCTCTCCCCTTGTGTACAAAACTGCCACATTCTTGCAGTAATACCCCGGGAAAGGAACGCTGTAGTTCGAGTTTGACTCAGGGTGTGTTGGGTGTGAACGTGTTGATTTCTATCCTAGTTTAGGCCTAGCCTCCAAAATCTGGCCAAGGACACTAGTTAAAAACATAAGTGCTAATTGCGGACAAGATTAGAAACCTTATCTTGACTCTTTGAGAGTGAAGGCTGGCGGAGGATAAAGTACCCGAAAACGGGAAGAGGAAGCCAGGTTGATAATTCTCTTATGGGTTTACGGCATTAAACCTCGTATCGCCATCATGGACTGCTGGCTGGCAATATGTATGTCATCTTTCCGGTAGAGGAAGTGCTTCACTCAGCCGCTGTTTTATCTCCTGCGACCAGTACGCCCCAGGGCAGCAGCAGCACCGCCACAGGATTGCGTCGACCGGCCAACTTTCAGCCGAACGCCCACTTCACCCTCTACAACCACCACAAGAGTTATCCCGTGAGTCCGGCCGCGAGTTGGCTGCCACCGCAGTCGCAAACTCTTGACCGAGCCAGGAGAAGTACTCGGTCGCCAGTACCGGCCCTCCGGAGTGGATACACCAGCGCACCGGTGACTCCCAACCAAGAGCAGCGAACGTGGTTCCAATCTTCATCGCTGTTAACCAAATCGCCCTCAGCGGTCAACTTCTCGACTGCGGCCACCTCTGGTGGATCGTCGCCATCCGGAGGTCGAGCGTCACCTACCAGTGCTAGTGGTGCGCGGAACTTGGCTGGTGTGAGCAGCAAACCCGGAGTACGAGGAACCAAGTGGCTCTCGCTCAACTGCCGCAGCTGCAACGACAAACCCAGTACCGGCAGCAGAATGAGCGAACCCGGCTTGAAGGACGTGGTCCATCCGTTACATTCCGAGCCACTCAAAGTGCATTCTGCCGTCACACTGAAACTGCTCAAAACCGGTACGCTATCTGTCGCTACACCTTTTACCTTTCGTGTTACGAGTATTGACAGGAATAATTGCAAGAAAAGGCAACAACGTTAAAAATCGCTTTCACACCTATTGGTAAAATCAATCAATACCCTACTGTCCTTATCCGCTCGTGAATTACATTCTTGAGAGCGACACCTATAAGCGAATTAATGTCCAATTAATTGGCTTAATATTTCTCGATTAAAAATATTTCAGAATGTTTCAAATTTGCGAATAAGTTAGATTACTTTTAAACTATTTTTTTAGTTAAAATATGTGTGTCTCAAAGCTTTTGAATTCTTCATGTTTGTTTTAAGTTTTTTATTGAATTTTAGTAGCTATATTAGCGTTTTTTTTTTTTTTTTTATTTTTTAAGGGGAGCTACTTGTTGGTTGGGTGATAAACAAAAGGGCGAGTTTCGAGTTCCGAGGGTTTAGAAGTCAAGTTGACAAAAAGAGACACAGCAGAGGGAAAAGGGGTGTGGTGTGGCTATTTTTGCTGACTTTCGGGGTGGAGGATAGGGGAGTATTCATGGCTTCTGGCTTCAGGCAGTGAGTAGGGAAACGAAGGATGCGGTTGCCGTGATTTATATGCGGATCAAATCAATTAACCCTTTTCGGCTGCGTTTCTGGCGTGGAGGGAAGATAATGGTGGTAACCACGCCTCCCTGGAGAGACTTATTTTGAAGGAGAAAATGGAAGACTTTGTATAAATCGTAATGGAGATTTATATTAAGGCAAATTATGACGAGAAGTTCGTTAATGCTGGGCTTAATGGGCGGAAGAGTCTTCACAAAGGGAGGAGCGTGCATATTAAAACGTGACTAATCTGGAATTTACACTTCTTAAGAAGTACTAATTAAAACGGACGAATAATGAATATAGCATTGCTGTGATTAAGATCCACAGAATTTAAATTCTTATAGCTCGCATTCAAGGAATTTAAATTCAGACAAATCTAAAATTCGTCCAAGTTTTCAGTGTTAATTTCTAAAAAGTGAGAGTGTCTTTCCTTTGAAGTTCACCTTTTAATACGTAGAGAACTGCGCTCCAAATTTGATTAAAACTGTCTTATTCTTACTGAAATCGCGCATATTATCTAAAGGAATTTCGAGGTGTGAATTGTTACGTTAGCTATAAGAAATTCAACAAGAGTAGAAAATGAGGTCTAAATTTAAAAGAACCCAAAATAGCCAGAAGCCATCTGGAATTACTTTCCTACGAAGAAAACTAAGTTTATTTAACCAGGTCAATTGGTAATACTCTTTCATACGAGAAGACTAATCTAATCTAATTTCTAATCGTCTTCTGCAATACGATCTGAGTTAGAAAATAGCAATTAATTATCTATTTTACTTTAATTAACATAAAGGAACTGAACTGATTTGGCTCGTTGACATTATTCTTCCGTGTTTTATGAGAAAAAAATTAAAAACAGATACAAAAAGACTTTTCGTGCAAACATAATGAAAGTATTACAAAAAATCTTTTTGAAGAAGGCAAGATCGCATTCAGTTTCAGACAGGGAATGTTTTCATTTGAAAAGGGACATTTTTGGCTCAGACAGATAAAAGATTCGCTTTGCCGAACGTCCCCAAACCGAGCCCAACAGTTTTCTCATTCCTTTTCAAGAAATATTTCCAAGCAAATATTTCAGTTTCTCGGGTTTGCTTAAGAATGAAACCCAAGTTGCCATGGTTACCTATGTGCTCTTCATCCGTCATGGAGGTGGAAGGCTTTCCACCGGAATATCTATAACTATTTATAGACACGTCTACTTTCCGCCCCGAAAAGAAAAAATGAAAAAGACTTGGCGTAAACCCGCACAAGACTCAGTTTCTGCTACACGGAAACATAAATAGCTGAAGATATGGATAGTCTTACATTCTATAGACATGGACGTTTCCCTTACGAGTTGAATCTTTCGAGCCTTCCTGGAACAACCAATCTTTTTAACTGGCCTTGCTTACGAAAGTAACACTGGCCAACTTGAAAGCCAAGAAATCCTTTTTTCCTTTCTTCTTTTTCTTCTTTTTTTTTCGACCTAGGCCGGATTACAGTTTTTGACTTTCCAGATAGACCTTAATTCCTTTCTCGGACACTGAGAGAAATGATATCCTTCACTATTCAAACCAGTAGCTCTAAATTTAAAGAAAAAAAAGTAAAATAAACCGGAATATAAAGTAACATAAATTGAAAAGAATTGAAAGGAAAAAGGACGGAATTCTCACAGCATTCGGATTCACTAAGCAAACGTAAGAAAGCGTGCTATACTATATACTAGAAGATATGAATAACAAATTATGAAACATTGTGAAATGTAAGTGAGATTATCTTGAAGTTATAATTCATTAACAAATGCATCAATAAACAAGAAAAGTGTTCATTTACTTACCAGGACAAACTTGACTGCTCAAATATTGGAAAGCTGTCTCATCACAACGATCTGTTTGATTTGCTTAAGCTCCGAACAAACTAGTAAATCAATGGCGCTTGTTTGACTAAGCTTGTAGCCTGCCTCAATCGATATTTCTTGTCCTTAGCTGCAGTTTCTCGAGGGAATTTCTTCCCAATTTCTTTAAGTAATTCGGTAGCCCCACCAAATCTTGCGTTCTTTCAAGTTTCTATTTGTTAAGGCATTGACAATTTGTCCGCTCTAAAAGACCCACCACGAGGAAGCAAAATGCTTCATTAATTTCCGTGTCTGGCAGTAGCCCGCTTTGTACCTTAAGCTCTGTTCCATGAAAGAAACGTACACACGTACGTGTACCTCTAATTTCTCCTTTTTACGTCTACGTCGCGTACTCGGAAGTAATAACTGGTGTCACAACATTGCGCCCATCACATTCCTTCCGAAAGCCTTCTCATTAAAATATCGCAATAATTACTGCGTACCACGCAATGATTTCAAGAGCAATTCACGTTTAATGTCTTTAGTTATTGACTAAAAAGCCGTAGTGACACCTTACTAACAATCCCTGTCAACCAGCAGAGCCTTAGACAGCGAAGCTCCCGGTACTGGGAGCATCGTAGCCAGGAAATTACAGATTCCTAGTCCAGGGATGGATTTCCTGTGTAGTTTTAATTAGGACAGTTGGCTCTACGCGAACCGATCCGAAATTATAGTTAACGAAGCTCATTAGAATGGGTAGAGTACTTATCACGGTGACACGGCAACGCAGTGTCTATTCTTGTCTTGTCAGCGTTTGATTTCTCTGGAATCATCGTTAAAATGAATAGGTTCGTCAAACACACGACCTTAAAAGCCTCGAGTGTGGACTCGCTTTCCTTAAATAAATAAGAGATAAATTAAAAAAAAGCCCAGGCTCGTCGTAGGTACGTGGCTGTAGCCTGTGTTTGAGCGATTTTTTGTGTGAGGAAGCTGACAAAGTGAAGATGGCGTAAAAAGGAGGCGTGTGAGCTTGTAATGCATAGCCAAGCAGTAAAATTTGCGTATAAAGCTTTTCGTCGCGTTTCTACGGGTGACAAAGACACTCTGCTTTGCCTGGAAAGGATTACTGTCGTGTTTACCGTACTGCAGTGTCTTGGTAGATATTTTCTTTTTGCGTGGGACACAGGCCTAGACAGTAAAGTGCTTATATCTTCATAGACTCGGAAGAGAATTTTATGGGGCGGGGAAATGGATGTGAATGTGTAAATGCCTAGCGAGTCACGCACACATATACAATACACTGCGCCCTAAGACACAAAGAAAGGCATGCAAGCATTCTTACATTTCCCCACCTCGGAAACTTGTGCAACAAGATGAACGAAGAAGCAGAACAAGGGCCCGAAATCGATAACGAGTCAGGAGAAAACCTAATTGGCGAGGTACAGGCAGTGACGCCCCCGCACTTACCAACGATAGATTAGCGTATATGCGATAAGGGAAACGATCTGTTCACGCACACGTCCCTTTCTGCATCCTCTATATTTTCAAGAGTAGGAAAACTACTAGAGTCTAGGAAAATTCGTCAAAGGGGGAAGAGTTGCCCTTTTGTTTAGAACCCGGTGGGTGTTCCTGTGCCGCAAAGATCAACGGCCAAATTGATTGAAACGTGAAGCGGAATGAAAGCCTTGCCAAATGTTACCTCATAAAGACAGGAGCAGAATGCCGTGCATTGTTACAAAGGTTCACAATTCTGGCCTTGTAGAGCATCCAATCTTAGCTGGCATTAAATTTCTGGGCCCAAGCCAGAAGGGGCCATTGGGTATGGTGGAATAGCGCTAGTTGCGTAGATTCGGACGCATTTTCCCCCGTAATTTTGCGACCTGTATTAACCAAGTTGTGGGCATTTCTTTGCATGCAAAGGAGGCTTTCCCTTTCGCCACGCGCGCCAAGCTCCCTGCGGCTACGAAAAGCGGGGCAGGGGTTCCGTTGCGCCGCGGGCGGGAGGGTGGAGCAGACCGCCTGAGGGCCTGTTCGACGAGCCAAACTTCAAACAGTCATAACTCTTGAACGGGGAAAGCTATTGACACCATTTTTGGTGTGTAGGTTCCATTCATGCCCCCCGTTACAAATATTCCCAGCTCGGGGCTTTTTTCCAAGACCTGCTACCCCACTCCGTTCGTTCCAGCAACATAAAACTACTTTTATCGATAAAGAGCAATGTCTCCGTGTGACTAAACCCAGGCACTCCATCGCCAACGCAGCGGAAATTAATGAAAGGCGGGTAAGGAACGCCAATCGGCTCGGATCATGTTAATACGTCGGAAGGAATGCGCCGGGTAGGCGTTTGACCTTTGTGAACCGGATATTAGAGAATAAATGGTCTTGTCGTCAGCCTTTGTTATTTGTTGAACAACATAAACCATCGTGCCTCCCCTGCTGGTTTGTGTATACAACATGCCAAACTAGGTAGACTCGGTTGAGCTTTAACAGGGTACCAGTTTAATTATGACCGTTTGCCCTTTCCCGGTCGATATCTCTCTTCCCAGAGTTCTGGACTTACTCTCCGTGGGTTCGGACTAAGAAGTTGGTCAAGTTGAGCAGCAAAAGCCCTCGACATGGCCCTTGGCTACCTGCCGGTAGCCATGGCAACTCGGGAACCTTACAGACGGTTTTTAGGGGCGGGAACCAGGTACTTGTTAGCAGGGTGAAAGGTACGGGTCTTAACTTCGCGAGGCTACTGGAAAGAAGAACGAAAGAAGAGGGATTGTCAGGTCACGGAAAATCGATACTCCCGTGGCGTTTGCAGTCCAGGTGTGGGATGTTTGCATGTGCGGGCCGCACTCCATTGCACGCACGGTACTCAACATGTACCCTACGCGACTCGGCATACACGTGCCGGTGCTCCAGCAAGCCTGGTCCATAAAGCACTTCTACATCGCGGCTCAAGTTAGGAAGAGAGTTGGGCTTCAATGACTAACTTTGTGAAAATACACAGTTGTTGACTTAGCTGTGCAACTTGACAGCAATGCCTGGAACTGACACACGAATTGGTAATGACGGTTTACTCGAAAACAACCTTTGGATGTTATTCGACATTTCTAAAGGAATACTTTCGATTTTTTAGTTTTTATTTTTTTTTGGGGGGGGGGCAAGAAAATGGTAGGTTCTTTGTGTTTTTCGTATCTTAGTACATGATTGAAAAGTACAAGAAAAATAATTTCTGGTACTTATTGCAACGTGGAGAAAAAATGGCACCACCGGAAGTTGCGTAAATTGAAAACTCGACACATTGAATCTCTTCGCTCCCTTTTTGTTAATTTTCTGAATGGAAAGGTATGATGGATCTTTGAGCAACAGGATTGGACACATCACCCTTTTTCGCTTAGTTGGAAGAGGGTGACTCGGGTAAACTCAAGAATCCAATTTTGCGCTCCGTTTTTCGATCATCGCTTAGCCACAGGCGCCTGACCTTCAAAATTGATTTTGGCGTGCCGAGTTTGTTAGTTCAAACTCGCTTGTTGCCACACTGTCTCCTCACCAATGCCAGATACCTCTATCCGGAAGCTTAGAAATGCTAAAACATGCCGAAAAATAAGAACTTCTTGTTCGTTCTAACGCGTTCCCCGTGACTCCTCCCCTTCTGGGCACACTTCGTCTATTTAAACACCTTTAAAGAATCCCACCAACAAAATTCCAAAGTGAAATAGAAAAATACTTGAGTGGAAGAATTTCTTCGGATTTTGAAATACGAAATAATTCAAAGTTTTGATTTATTTTTTTTTTTAAATTTGAATTCAGAATTTTAAATTAAAAATTAGCAAAATCAAACGACACAAAATAGTAAGTAAAAAGACAGGAAAACAATAGAAGTCACAGAATCTAATTAACGGAAAAATAATGACAGGCCTAGAAATTACTACAGGACGTTTCGCGCTTCTGTATTGTCGCTTCTGGCACAGCAAAAATGTAATAATCGAACAAGGATACGAAAAAACGCTTCTGAGTGCTCATTTGCCAAGAATGGCGAAAAGATGGACACCATAGACATTCCTTGCCGAGTATTATCTGCAAAATTACTTCCGGGCAGAAATTCGATATCGGCATTGTATTAGCGACGAATCCCACCAATGAAAAAATTCTTATCTTGGGAGGAAAATGACTCAAAATTATTTCTCAGTAAGGTGATCCGCTATTAGCTATGTATTTCATTTAGACTTTCCTGTTTTTTAAGAAAAGAGACAAATCCATCAAGCGTATGTATGAGAAAACGTACTTGCGTGTTGCTAGCTGATTTCTCAATTTTATAGTGAAAATTCAACCACGAAATGTGAACTGAAGATAAAACGAGCTTCACTCACGCTATATAACACGCTGGAAAGTTTATTTTTTAGAAAGAAAAATGTTGAGAAAGTCAGTGGATTTCTGTTGCACGAGGAAAGTGGAGGGAAATTGCCGTTGCGTTTTTATGACCCAGTATTGACGAAAACGTAAAATGCAGGACGGCTAGTTTTTTTTTCTTTTTACCGAGAGAAACGAAGTACTGGCAAGGTTTGCGGAGGCGGAGAGAAAACGTAGGACGAGTTCGAATCACGAGACGCTGTAAAACACGTCAACGAGTCAAATAAGGCCATTGTTGGGGGGTTAAGGGTGTTGGCCAGGTCGTAGAGTATTTCCAGTGTACAGATAAAACCAAAGTTTACTGTACTCGAGATAAAGGTTAGGATTAATTTGTGAAAAGTCAAGTTTTGTGGATCGAAAATAATTGTCTAAAAGAATGATGAATTTCCACAGTGGCAGAATTTACGCAACAGCTGTCACAAATCCAAGAGCAACACGCGGACCAACTGCAACAGCTGGTGGAAACTTTCAGAAAACGTAACGCGGAACTTCGTAAAGAAAGGTAAGCCAGAAAATGATGCACAAAATAAAACTTTTCAGTCACTTTTTTCTTTCGTCCTTTATCATATGCAAACAGAATTTACCTTCACAATGAAAGAAAAAAGGAAAGAAATATGAGTATATAGAGGAAGGGAGTTTAGCGTGACGCGGAGTTTCCACGGAATAGGGTACGAATGATGTAAGCGAGTAGATAGAAGCCAAACCCTGAAGCAATTATGCCATCAACGTATGGAGTGTATTGACGTCATTAGGCACATCGCTGTTATCTCACGAGAATTGGATACGTAACCGAAACCAGTGCTGCCATAGATTGAGGGTAGATTACCCTGAGTTATCGCTTAAGAGCTATATAACGATTTGTCAGTGTTTCTCTACCATTACCAAAAAAATTCTTTTGGAATTGCTTAGGGATTTCTTACAATCTCTTTATGTGCTATTTCTGAAGTACTTCCAATAGTTTCGCAAGTTTCTTCTGAAAAAAATCCCTCGGTTTTCTTCAGCATTTCGAAAAAAAAAGATTTTATTTGGGCCATTTTATTATTTTTGATTAGACCATGAATTAGGTAACAATGTCTTCCAGATTTCGAGTGGGCAAAATCCTGAATTGCCTTTGATTTACCAACCAATTGATTTTTAATTTCTTTTCGGATTTTGGACAATTAGCAGATGTAATTCTTGAATTTCTCCTTAGTTGTCCTAGAAAGTTACTGCCTTTTAGATTTACATTTCTTACACTTCGGTGTTTCTTCCTAAAATATTACAATTTCTGAATATCTTATCGAATTTACTGTACCCATTTACTCGCCTTGTACTTGTCTGATTTGGATTTGTGTTTCGTAATCAGACCAGGCGGGCCGAGTACTTTGTTTCAATGTTGGGAGACTTTTTTACAAGAAGTGGAAGTGGATTCCGCAGTGGCTGGTGAAGTAGCGACAGCCTTAGGGCGCCAAGTAGGGCGGCCCTTATTGGAAGGCACTTTTCATCGCAAATTGCAAGCTCGGAAATGTTTCCTCCAAAGAGAAGCCTTGGAAAACCAACTAGATAAAGCTGGTGATCAATTAAAGCAAGTAAGGATGTTGTTCTTATATTCTCTTATTTCTGAAACAACAAACATTCTATTATTTCTCGTAACAAAACCACAGAAATTTAGGCTATAAGAGTTTTAAGCTTGTTTAAATAAAACAAGTAATCTTCCCCACTATATTTTGCGTGTAATAAATTTAACTTTTTCTTGGTACTTAGCAGTAATATTACTCTTTTGTCAGACGTACAATAACTACGAAGCTGCCTACCAAGGCCATCTGTCGTCACCGAACACAATGACACTGGCGTCGTACTTGGAAGCGCATAACGAGTATGTGCAACAGCTCCGCGCCACTAACGCCATGACGGAGAGCTATTACACTACCATTTTGCCCCAACTCCTCCAAGTAAATCCCTTTCATTACTCCCCAGCGAGAAAAATGAGATCACACAAAATTTCTCTTCCCGTAACTGTCTTACAGGAATTAGAAGACATCTACACTGACTTGAGTAGGATCATTGCTGATTCTATAGGCCAAGCAACCGACATCGTAGCTAACAGAGTAAGTTGCCAGGATTTTTTTCTTTTCCGTTCTTTATTTTGTCTTTTCACCACAATTTCTTATCAATCTTTGGCTTCTTTTCCAATCTTTATCCCACATAGTCTAGTAACTCGGATATGGTCTTTCTTTTGTCGTATTTTCTCTTTTCTTTGTAATTGGATTGTATCGTAAAGCAGGAGATAAAATATACGGTATAATATGTACCTTTTGCTCTTGTTCCATTTTCCCGTTCAACAGGCTGGCGAGCGCAGCAAACGTTACGAAGCCTTAACGCTCCAATGCAGAAATGTGGCGCCCAGTGCCGATATCGCAGCTTTGGTACGCGGATTAGGATCATTGGGACCTTCACCTTTCCAGAAAACACCCTTTACGGCTCCACGACCACCTGCGCATCTAGATAACCACACTCAAGTAAGATTCCACAAATTGCACTAAAAACGAACGTTTCTCTGCGCTCGGATTAACGATTTGATGGAAGGGTCTAGGGTCAATGCTTCGTATATTCTCTGTGCACTCCTATTTTTTCACTTATTCAATCTGTTGTTGTTCATTCACAGCAGCAAAGAAAACGCGCCATAATATTGTACTGTTCCTCGTAGTAGATCTCTCCTTTACTAGGTGGCGTCGAAAGGCAAAACAGACTCGCTTAAAAGTAAACGAACGTTACGGTCGCGAGCAAACGTTAAATTTAACGAATTCTTAACATTTTCGATAACAGATACCCTTTTTCTGGTTACTTTTTAAGAACTTCTTCGACTACATGTAGAAGAACCAAAAAGAGAAAATGTATAATTTAAAATAATCAAATTAAAAATAACTAAATTCAATTTCGGTTCGCAGGCTTTGGCTCCAACGCTTAAGGACGAAATGGTATTTGAACGCTTGGCTGGATTATCTCTCCGGAGTCGGCACGAAACCTTGCGCCGAGAAATGGCCGATTGCGAGGCTCAAATTAGGCAACTGCAAGATGCTTTGGATACGTTGCTTCGGATACAGCAACGGTAACTAAGGCCAGTCTTGCGCCCTTTGGTCTTAATTGCTTCTAAGATGAGTTTTAATATCTAATGCTTTTTGTTTTACCCGCTGCCAGGAGCTTAGACGCCAACGTGTATAACAAAGCTAACGAACTCCAGGAAGATATTTGCGCCAAACGGGCAGAAATGCGTCAAGCCATGCTCAATTTAGCAGCCACACGTGCTCAGGTATTAAATGCCGATATTTTGTAAGATATTTTTTTTTTATCCTTACGACCTTTTAGCTGAGAGGCACACAATTGCCTAAATTACTTTGCTAGGCAGCAGTAAGGCATGACTATGAAAGAAATTCCTTGCCGGTGCATGCAAGAAATAATGATCGAAGGCTTAACGTAGAATTACAATGCAATTCTCGGCTTGCCTTGATTATGACTATAAGAAATCGAAGAAATCTATAAAGATATACCGGGAATGAGAAATATACTTGCAATGGAAGAAATTGTGAGGTATTTGTAATAAATGGCACGTATTTCTTTTGTCATTCTAGAAAGAACTATTCTCCGCGCGATCAGATTTGGTACCGGAGTTGAAGGACAAAGACAGGGAGCGCAAAACTAGCTCCAGTACTGCTGCAGCCAGTAGTTCCATGAAAACGAAGTGGATGAAAGCCTTAAAAGGATTACGGTCCAATACTAGCACCACACCCGGTATTTCCTCCAGCGAAAGAGGCGGAAATGCGTCTTCAGGGTCAACAGTCAGTACATCAGGCGGTACTAGCGGTTCGCGTGACTCCGAGAAGTAACCTTTTCTTTTACGTCGGTCTTTCTTTACCTTTTCTCGGAACTAATTTGGCCCTTTTGAAGGCTCCGTTTTTTTCTGTCTTCGTTTTATTTTCTTTTTGCGTTGGCAACAGCTAATAGCATGGTGATAACAATCTGGAAAGAAATACTGGCTTGGGCTATCTCGATTTTATTTCTGTTATTTTTCTTGTTCTTCCAAAGAAGAAAAAACAAAACGAGAACTTTGGGTTTTTTCGCTGATTGTACTTGGGCTTTTCTGTTTTTTTTTTAAAAAAAGTTTTCTTTCGAAGTCTTTCTTTGGGACGAAAAATCTTCAAAGACAAGAAGGCATTGTTTTTGGTTCATTTCTGCTTTCAAAGGTGTTATGAAACGTGTTATGTATTAGGGACAAGGGCTCTCGTCTATACCAGACCGTAATCTCCGTCATGGCCAACAGGTACATACATCCACCACACAACAAATCTCTCCATATTCTCCACCTATTTCTTCCGGAAAAAACACCTTAGAGCACCTTTTTTCTTAAAATCCGAAAACATGAAAAGAACGCAAAATAGAAACCATTTGCCACCTCATTTTTTTTCAACCCCCAATCTTCTTTCACTATTTGAAGAAATTCAGTATTAAAAGAAATATTGTTCGAGAAAAAAGAAAACTGAGATGGAGAAATGATCTTGTCCCATTCTTTTGTGTTTGTCCACCTTTGCTCCCCCTCGTGTATACTGTAACTGTACTGTACGTGCGTCCGGTACATGACCAAAATCTCTGCAGGTAGATTTCTGCCACGCATGCATCACGTTGTAGCTTTGTTGCATGTTTGACCACGTTTTGAAGTGCGATGTTTTCAGCTTTGTTTAGTTGACTATCTGGAGCAAAATGTTTATTATAGTGTCCCAAAGTGCTATTTCTTTCGCAGAAATTTTCAGATTTTCTGTCCCGTTTTCACATTTTTCTCGCGGTAAATATTTGAAAAATTTACAGTCCGAAAAATCATTCCCGAATTACTACGAATCATAACGAAAAGTTAAGTTATTGTATTAGTTGTTAAGTTTAGGTTAAGTACTTTTATTGTTTTTACACGCTTTCGCTTTTTTTTCGAAGAAACTACTGCTTTATTTCTAAAAATTACTATTTCCAGAATTTTGCTCTGCGTAGTGAACTTACGTTGTGCAATAACCAATTGTTTGCCTGTCTTTGGAACGAAATCTGTGCACGCAAATCTCATGGCATCGTTATATAGAAAAATTCTGCGGTATTACTTCCATGCAGTGGTCTTAAATGTAAATTTATTTGCAGGAAAAAAGAGCGCGGTGACTTGCCTACCGTCGTGCTTGATTCTATTCACGTCTTTCAAGAGTACACGTACAAGAAAATCACGCCTTGCGATGCCTGTTCCCAGATATTGCGTGGTACGTTACGTTGTCGTGCAGAAATAAGTCCTCTGTGTACCTCTGACGCTTGGTATTAACCGTTTTATTGTTGTTGCTTGTAGGTCACTCACGCCAAGGTCTGAAATGTCGTTTCTGCAAGCAGAACGTGCACGTCGATTGCCAGGATCGGTTGGGTAAATGCTTAGCCAAGTCGAAGTTACTGCGCCGGCAGAAATCCACGCCTGAAATTGAAGCCAAAACGGTTGGAAGCCCTGAAGAAGAACGTACGTCTTTAAGAAATCCAATTCGAAACTAATAAAATGGCAGTTTGCATAAATAAGTATCACTTTACAGAAAAAAAATCTTAAGAATTAAGACTTATCTCTTGTCAAGGAAAATTTTTTTAAAAAATACTCTGAAACATTTTTTTATTGCTTTAATACGTTTAAGTAACAAGAATATTCACGATCGAAATTTCTGTGATTTTTTTGTGGTCACCAACAGAAGAAATGGACCAGATTTATGCAGTTTTGAAGCAAGCTGGCGAATTAGGTGGTAAGAAGAGCGTACCAGGTTCTTTGGAGAAGGATATGGAGGGCCAAGGGCTTCAGCAGCCGCCAGTACCGCCCAGTACTGGCCGTAACGGATTTGGTGAAGCTCCTCTGTCTTCTAATTCGAGTTTAAGGAAAGGAGGCGGGTCCAGTGGGCGGATCCAGGGCAGTCAGCATTCTTTAGCCGTTCACCCAACCGCTGCGTTACACGCGTCCAGTTCAGGTAACAATTACTGCCATATTTCTGTGTGATACTTGCGATTTCTCCTTCTTCTCAACAAACTATTCTTTTTTTAAGTTTTAGTTAAGTTTAGCTTTTAGAGTAGAAACAGATGCTTTTGTTGAGGATTAGGTTTATGAATGACGAAATTATTTTCTAAAGGAGGCCATATTTAGGGGAAATTCATTAAAAGTGTCCATTTTTAATGACAATAATCAGAAAGTTACGGTCTGGCAAGTTCTACTCCATCTTGTGTGGGTCATTTGGGTTCACCCCGGATGCAGAATCTCAAGTTGGGACCCATGAAGAGTCTTTCAGCAGATTGGGAAGATACCCACTCGAGGACAGCACTTGTTTCCGTCCAGCCGTATTCCTTCCGTTCCCATCCACACAGTAATAAAGCCCTAGCTACTTCACGTATTCAATTGTGCCGAAATAAGCCTTGGATCGACCAGCTTTTCGTTGCAGCTTTTGGCGTTTGAAACACAAGTTTAGACAACAAGTTTGGGATTGGTAGCGTAGAGTAGTTCTGGAATGGTAGCATTAAAAAAATAGTAGAGAAAAGAAAAAAAGCACTAAAAGTAGTTCGTTGTTCTCTGTTTTCTTTCCTGTTGGCTTTTTCCTTCTATGGGGGATAGCGTTGAAACATTTTGTGTATGTCTATTTTTGTTCTTTGTATTTTTGGCCGTGGATTGTTTTTTCGGGGCTTGTGTGTATGTAGCGCCACATAGTCCCCGTCGGAACAAGCTTAACCTGCGTATGAAGAGCTTTTCCTTGGACTCGCCCGAATCCAGTGACCTCGCCCAACGCCAGCGTTGCCATCCCTCGACTTCGACCCAGGTGGTCACCAGCTCCAGCTCCGTCAACGCAGTTGCCCCAGCCACCGGTGGAGGCGCTAGTGCCTCATGGCATGGATCCAACACCTACTGCCAATGTAAATCTTTCAACACAAATCCCACTTCGGCTACCAGAGGACGTTCTGTTCTTCCACTTTTCACAAACTTTGCTTTTTCAGCTTTGTTTGTGCTGGATACTGTCGCTTATGCCTTTCCATTTACTTACTATGTCTTTTAATATTTTACCGTAATATTTTTCATAGGACTCCATGATTGTTTACATCGTGAGATTTGTATTGTATCGCAACTGAAGCTTAGTATCGATTTATAGCGGTAGTAAGTTTACTATTGATCTGTAGGACTTATGAAACTTATTATCGATATAAAGCCCATTGGTTGCCTAAATACTAAGGTTATTGACTTCTATTACATTTTTTTTTTTTTTTTGCTATTATGTCCTGAACGCGTTATCCTGAAATTGCGGGAAAATATGTTCGTTATCAGGATACAACGTTTTACGTGACTAGCTTCTCTCCCATTCGTTTTTTGTATAATTTTGTCAAAATCATTTTTTTCACATTCTGAGTTTCGATGTTTACACATTCTTGTCACGATCGCTTCGTAAATCATTCTCAGCACCTCATATTTCTTAACTATGGTGAAACTCCTATGATTGCGTCTCCTTCCACTTTTCCATTTTGTCTCTGCAAAAAGTTAGTGCCCTTTTGTCCTGTTTCGTAATCTACGCGACCCCTCCAAGAAGCGTTGGCGTAATGGGGCAAAAACATTTCTATCCTAAAAATCTTGCAGCATTTGCATGACTTGCGGGGACTCGGTGTACCTTGTCTTATATTTCCTTTCTTTTTTTTACCCAATTATTCTATCATTTTTTCCCGTTAGCTAGACAAGAAAAGCGTTATTTAATCAATAACGCTAATTAGATAATGATGTGACGCGCTTTTGGAATTACGTGTTTGACATAACCATGCATGACGAGAATCTTGTGCGTGCTGCTTCACTCGCTGAAGGGTGTGGGAAATTATTTTTTAATGGACTGGACAGTGAAAAGGGGGGAATGTCACGTAACTTCGTTCTTGTGGATGACGCAGAAAAAATTGAGAGAATTATAAATATTTATCTCTTGTTTGTTTTCCTATTTCTTTGTCCTATTACGTATGGGTGTAGCTCCGTCCAGTCCGGTCCATAACCGTCGTTTGCTGAGCGCCCGTAACATGCGAATGAATTCTGTCGAATTGCCTGACGACAACGAAAAGTCGTTGAGCTCGGCTAGTAATTCACCTTGCCCTTCGCCGGTACGTAATTAATATGTTATTATTCTATTTTCCCCTTTACTGCCTTTTTGTTGCCTTTCAGTATCTTCTAAACCTGTGACGTAAACGAAATGCGTATTAAGCATAAAATATGTTTAATACGAACGTAAAACATGCAAATTTTGACCTGAATCTGAATCTGAATTAATCTTTATTTTTAGTATTAGCTTTGTTACTATCTTTTGAATTGTTTTGCTTTTCACCGCTGTACGTATTCTCGTAGGGTATTCTAACTTTCGTTGTACTTGTTAGAGGGTGACGTACCTAAGGTGGTGTTGTTATTACTCACCCTTTGTAATTCTAGCTTTATTGCGTGTTCCTAATCCCACGTTACTCTATTTCACCCTGCTCTGTGATCGTCCTTAATCACCTGTATTTTCAATTGCATTTCTGGTACGTGTACTGGCTGCCTTTGGGTATTCGGTACTGGTGTTCTTCTTACCCTTACCGTATTCCCGTTCACCCCTTTTGTTACCATAATTTCATGTATGCTACTTTTCATATTACCATCTCTTACCCTCTAATCCAATAGCACATATCAGTACTTGTGTAATTTACCGCTAACCTCTATTTAGTGTACGTACTGACCACTTTCATCCTTGTTTTGCTGTTTTATGAGAGTAAAATATACTTTCAGCGTATAAATATTTTCTTTGTTGTTATTTATGGTTTCAGTTGCTATTTTTAGAATTTATTTTTAACTCTTTGTCATTATTATTTCTGCACAGTAATTATTATAATTCTTTTTTTTTTACTTAGGAAATTTCCGAAAGTCTCCATACTTGTTAGTTTAAGAGTTTTTACTGCTTTTTTGTACACTCGTTGCAAAAGTATGGGCAGTTACTCTGCAAGAGTGCTTTCTGGTACTTTTTATGCGTATTTCTTTCTGCGGTGGTCGGGGCTGAGACAGAAATAGAATTTCTCTCCCGGTTTTTCGTCCGGACAAGTGAACTTGGCGAGCTACTCAGGGGTTTATACTGCAATAGCTTGATTTGTATATGAAACAGGTCCCAACTTTTGACGTCTTAACTGCCGAAACGTGGCTTGGAGAGAATTGAACCAGAAAAGCTACTAAAGCAAACTAGGGAAGAAATGTCCCTCCCTGTACAGGCTGCCGGTCCCTAACATCAACAAAGCGCGTAGGAAAAAAAGATTATCACAATAAAAAGAGCTAGTTGCTTGTGAAATCATTTCATTAGCTAACTAACAAAGTTTCTTAAATACACGCTTCGGGTGAATGGATGCAAAACTCAGCATTTTATGTTTTACAGCACGTAGTAATGCGTTGTTTCTGTGGTACTAAAACTTTTTTTTTTTTTTGACATTGCTTCCAGCAGAAACCCCACCGATTGTTGCCGACCAACTTGTATGTGGTGCTGTTCAATTTCAAGGCTCGGCAACCCGACGAATTGGATCTCAAGTAAACTTATTACTTCGAAAGAATTACTGAATTAATGGCATTAATACTTTCGTTTCTTCCTATGTTTTTTCTCCGATTTAATTGCTAACCTACTTCACTGGGACGGTAAATTGGGACTTATATATTAGAGCTGGGTATAAAGTGACCGTGGTGGATACATCCGATCCAGATTGGTGGCAAGGCAAATGCTTGGGTCGAACAGGGTATTTTCCGTCGCAGTATGTCACCAAATTAATTCCGGGCGAGCGACCCTTGCAGATGACTCATAATATACAACTGGCCTCAGATGCTGAGCCTGCGGGATTAAAACTTTTACGGGACCAGGTAACTGGATTAATTTCCCCAAGCAAGCCTTTGTGTACTTTAATATTCTACACCCTGCCTGGACTCTTTATTACTACAAATATCGTAGTTCTCTTGGCTAGCTTTTAACCTTGATTTTAGCTTCACATAGTTTTCATTTGTAAGAAATTAACAAAATTTCTTGTTAGCACGAGAGCTTTGAAATTAAATACTCCACGAAAAACTTATTCAGAATCCGTCTTGAATGAAGATGGAATCACAGTGAATTTTGTAAACTAATTATATTGGGTTTATTTCGGTTCAAAAGCCTTAAAAACGAGCTTAGTTTGCATGCAAAGTACAAGCAGTTTTTCAGGCTTAATGTTTCTGGACTAATTACTGTTGTTTTGTTACAGATTGTGATCCAAGTCAGTGAAGAAACGGATGGATCAGTGATGGTGAGGACCGGTGACAATAAGCAAGTTTTGTGCCCTTTGCAGTATTTGCAAGAGGTGTAAAAAACGTTCAAAAATTGCCACGTGTTTACTGGAAATGGGCAGGCAGAGCTGGACGGGATCAAACTGTTTACATGTTAAAAAGTGAAGCCAAAAAGGCTTTTGATTCGCGTTAGTAAACTACAACAAATTGATGAAAGATTTAAAGCACCCCAACACAACACAAAATAAATCATATCTAAGCACAGTTTTCCGCCAAGAAGGTCCCCGAAAATTATTTATTTATCTCTATTGTTCCAGGAAAAATGCGAAGCAAGAATTATGACCTTGTGTAGATCTGTTGTGGCTTTTCAGTTCGGTTCACCTCGTTTACCAAAAAGAGGACAAAAAAGGGCAAAAATGTCTTACTACACTGTAACAAACCCACGTCGAATCAATCCAGCTTTCGGATCCCATAACTCGATCCCTGAGACACAGCAAATTGTACACAGAGCCACGAGACCAAGAATGATGGGAAACAGTTTTTCTTTCTATACATTTTCAGTTGTCACCACCCACAAATCGTGACATCCTGACATGTTGGTTCTTTTTTTTCTGCGGAAAAAGATTGCAACTTGAAAAAAAAAAGCGGCTATTGGACATTTGGCGCACTGCGTGACCTAAATTATGGCGTTCTTTTGCGTTTTCTCGAGTTGTTTTGTGCCTGTTGTTTCCCACAAAAACCCTTTTCTGGAATTCTGTGCATGGGAGAAATGTCATGGTGGAAGAAAGGAAGTTTTGTGACCGAACGTTGTACTATATAAGTCGTGTTATGACGGTATGATAAAAAATGGTTTAAGAAAGAGAAAAAAGACAAGGATATGGAAATAAGACATTTATTGAACGAAGTGACCATTTGGAAATCGCGTTTTTTATTATTGTAAGGAAAGAAAGCAGAATCGAAAGCACTTTTTGGCATGCATAGTGCCTCCTATAACAAGGTTTCCTTTCCGGCCTCCGCAAAGCGTACATCGAACGGAAAATCAATGCGAAAACCATTTTTGTAATAGGTAACTGTGCTTCACGAATCTACAGCGCACAAAGTGCTGAATTGTTTACTGCGTAGGATTTTCCTAGTAATAATAAA
Source organism: Triops longicaudatus (assembly GCA_022885665.1). NCBI lineage: Eukaryota > Metazoa > Arthropoda > Branchiopoda > Notostraca > Triopsidae > Triops > Triops longicaudatus. The sequence goes on along the minus strand of JAGQDJ010000183.1, from coordinate 73,670 downwards.
AGGGATTTAAGAAGATTTTTGCACGACATTTGTTGGCAGACCGGTTTTCGTTCAGGCGAATTTGTTGTCAAGGAAGTGTTTCTGAGAATGTACATTGGGAAACCCTTTGCCTCATCTAGCCTATATCACACGCGGTTAGGCGGGTTTTTACGTGGAATTCAGTAGGCAGCCTCGTCTTTCGCGTGTCGGCGGCCACGCATCCTAAGAGGGATTTTCGTTTTACGCGGTATTTTGCCCCGCTTTGACCATAATGAGGTCAAACTTGCTGAAAATGCTGAAACTTGCGTATAATGATGTGGTAGTAATAGTTGGGTAATATAGTGAGACAACAACTCGTCGTACTAGTAGCTGCTATCGCTAATTTCCAGTAAATAAGGCTTTTCTAATTTTCTAGAGAATTTTTCTAGGAAATTACATTTACAATTGGTTTGTCGTCATAAAACCCATTTTTCTTTCCAGAAATTTTGCTCTAGTTGAGGATAAACGTAGTATTACGTAGAAGAAATAAGGAAATTAAACACGTAATATAAAAGTATAATACATCTTACAACATGTTTCGTAGCTAATCCAAGATAAAAGTACCAATTTCCATGGTTCAATATGTGTGTTAAGTGAGGAATTATTTTAAGACATTTTTCTTGGACATTTTTGTGGGTTTCTCCATTTCCCTTGGGTAAATTTCCGGTTTCGGGAAATTCCTGCTCGTGTTTGCTTTTATCGGATTATTGCGCTAATCATCCGCCTTCGTGATTATTCCAGAAGTTTGCGGCTTAAGTCTTAATCTCAAGGTTAGATCCTCTTGAAGCTGGACTTGAGAATAAAGCTTTTCTTAAAACCTAAAATTAGCCAATGACGACAATTTCATACATGTGGCCTAACACACGTGGCCGACGTCAAAGATTGCGTCATCCATACGCAATGTCACATGCCAATTTCAGCTCGTATACAACAAAGTCTTTTTTTAAATAAGCCCATTTAATGGGTATGTTTTTGTTGCTGACATCGATTATCTTAAAAAAATTAGTGTCACAATAATTTATTAAGTAATTCGACCCGCTAGTCTTGTTTACTTTACACGTTGCAAAGGAAATTTGGATTGATCCGGTTTCCCGCGCGGGGACTTTTTCCGCCCCATTTTGTGAGTCAGTGCTAGCGGGAAACCGCTTGGTCATGCTCCGAGCTTACACAAGTGAGGAACCCGCCAGCGTCACGGTTCCGCGGGTTTCCTTACCACTCTGCATGGAACCGCTCTGCATTCGTGGCTGTAGCGCGGGTTCGGGCTTATCCTAGCCCGTTTGCTACAAAACGTTGCCATACCAAGCAAGCCTTGAAGCAGGTTAAGTTAGTGTCAACTTCGTCGCGTTCCAAGTGAAATAACTCCCTCAAAATGGTCTATCAAGTATCATCAAAGGTAAATATCTTTTGAGCTATAACCCTAGTACATACTCTACCTGTTGTCAATCGCTCCAGAAAGAAATTTAACCCAAAAGTAGTGAAACAAAACTACTCAAACGTTTTTCACCTTGGGAGCGGTTTGTGTTTCTTTCCTTGAACGCTTTGCCAACTTAATGCATTTACTAACTTCAAAACTTCTCTGTTGCATTCATTACGACGTTAACTTTTTTCTTAAATGCGCTGAAACCAGGTAAAAATGTGTGACTTCATAATAGTTATTAGTGTCTACAAAAACAGGTACGGGTGAGGCTGATTTCCCCTATATTCCGTACTCATTTTTTATGGACATACTTGCATTCTTATGGAAAGCACATAAGTTTGTGTTCAAAATGGGTTAAGAAAGCTGAAGTCGTTGCTAAGAAGCAATAAGCACAACAAAAAGTTGCCTATTGATCTTCATTGAGCTTATAAGTCGAAGGAATCAATAGCACCCCTTCGCCTCTTCCCACCCAAAGGGGCTGAAATTATTCCATTGATTTAAAGAGCCACACTTCCGGTGCTGGGGCCAACCCCGCGAGCAAAAAGAGTAGAATGTCATATTCTAATTGGAACTTTTGTCTTTATTTCACATTCACAGGCTAACTTGGAAGAGAAATTGAAGGAAGCCGGCAATAAACTCGTCGTCATTGACTTTTATGCGACATGGTGCGGCCCTTGCAAACTCATCGCCCCCAAAATTGAAGTAAACTAACCTTTTAAACATTCTACAATATATTTTTCGTCATTGCAGATGCGCATTTAAGCAATAAGACGGGGAATAGTCGCAGACATTAGCTTAAAAGTGACTTAAATGCAGAGAAAACGCAGTTAGGCCTGAAAAAGCCTCTTGTTCTCAAGACTGTACTACTACAAAATTTGAAGTTTCAAAATTTCCCGCCAAAATGAGATATCTACACTTAATTAGCTCACTCATTAGATAATCAGTTTTTAGTTCCATCGAAATTCCAGTTCCGTGTGGTATGTCAATTATACGTATAGCTAAAAGGACAAGGAGTTGAACTTTCGTCAAAACTTTGTTATCGATAGTTGAGTAACGGATGCTATGATCGTTAAAATCTTAGCAACACGCGGCCAATTCTTATCTTTATCCAAACTTGAGCGATTAGGATAGTTATCTAAGGGGTCGCTGTCTCCATTACGGCGAGTTTGTCCTCCTTGTAACAACAAGTTAACCGTCACTCGACGCTGAAGGGTGAGAGCACACACTAAAAGTTTGGAGAGAAGAGATTGGTTGAGCCGGGGCCAGTTAAAAGCCGAAGCAGGGTGTCATCACCCCACTCGAAAATCAAACACAATTTTTCTTCTTTTTATTGTCTATTTTTACCGTCCCGGTGTGAACAAAGCTCGTTGCTGGCCTTTGTTTTATTTGTTATTGTTTTTTATAGATTATAATTTGTTTTATTTTCGTTCTAGCTCCAGGCGCCTCTAGTATGAAAAATTTATCTATTGTAAACTTAGTGCGAAGTTGTCTCTAGTTCAACATCTTTCACTCACGTTGAAATGGACGAAAGCCTAGTTCAGTGCTTATTGACAAACAACTATATGAGGGTTATACTTTGCATCTGAAACAACGAATAATAATTTGTTTCTAAAACAAAAGTCTAGAACTGAAAACAACGATAAATGGCTTTGAAAAAGAGTTTTTAACTGAAAAGAAATTAACGAGATCGCAGATAATTTTGGGTCCAAGAAATGGAGAAAATTTTTAAATTTGCTCTATAGCGAACCAAAACGAGAAATACGTATAATTGAAACAAAACCGCGTTTAGGGGTTTCAAATACCTTTTATCAAATACCTTTTGCGTAATTGATAAAAGAGACAGCAAATGTTCTTAAAAACTGCATATTAGCCCCTCCAACCCTGCATATAGAACCTGAACGGAAAAATTAATTTTAAAAAATATTTTATAAACAAATTAATTTAAACACGATATATAAAAATATCTTGCTGCAAATTAGTTTTATTAGTCTTTTTCCCTTAAAGGAAGTGAAGCATCTTTTGAACGAATTTTAGGTCTCGTTTTCCTTATTCTGCTCTGTTTGCATCACTTCTCGTACAAGACCCAACTCGCCTCGAAATTACGCATTTGTTTGGTCAAACTTATCACTTCCCCACCAGCTGACATGTGTCTTTTAGAGCTCAGCCGTGTAATACTCCGTTTTATGGCCATGGAATCCTGTAAGAACGAAGGAAGAAGAGAACGACAAGGAAAATAGGCACAGCAACGAAAAAAAAGGGAAAAGTTGCAATAAGCTGAACAGAAATAAAAGCCAGCGATAAGTCGCGGTTTTATTTGTGGGCTTGGTAGGAGGTTACTGCAAGAAACAAAAAAAAAAAGAAAAAGAATTTGGCAGAGGGAAATAAAAGTCGGAGCGAGCTTTTAAGTTTCTTAGAACGTGGTCAGCTTTGCGAATACGCAACTTTTCAGCCCACTGATAGCTGATATGATATAATATAAGAGCAGAAAATGGGCCAAGGAATAAAGTGGCCTATGAGAAGTCTTTATAGGTGATGAAGTACGAAGGACAATGCGGACGAGCTTTGTTTACGTCGCGTAACTATTTTGAGAATTTCGATTTTTTTTAGGAAATTGTATACTTTGGGCGTGTGTACGCTCTCGGGCTTAATTTCCGTGAGAAAATCGCATTCTTGAATTAATGTGTGACCATAAACTACATAAATATTCAACGAAATTAACAAGAGTGAAAGAGATTCCAATAATTAAAAGGTCATTGACATAGAAGAATAAGACAAAATTAACTTTTAGCCAATAAAATGAGAAATGCACAATCAAGCATCGGACAAGTTTTTTTGAAAATGTTCTTTACATATTTGGAACTTAAATTTCAATTTTCGATGAACTGTTATGAAAGAATTTGGATATTTTTGTTTTATGCTAATTAAGAATTTCTTTGCAACTGAACAAGAAATTCTTTGCTTCTTGTGAATGATAATTAGCCGAAAGTTCGAAAGTCAAACGTTTTCATATATCGAGGCTTGTTAATAGCGACCTTTGTCCTAGTTCGTATAACGGCTTCTTTGCGCCGTTATAAAGAAGAAGATGAATAGCAAGAGGAGTAAAGTTATTGTTATTTCGACTGTGCACAGAACATTGCCAAGTGGGCCAGAGCTTTCGAAGACTATGCGTATAAGCTTTTATCTGCCTTCTTTACGATTCCGGTTTTGTTTTGTCATGGCAAAGAAAGACTGAAGATATGAAAGCTGGCGTTTTCGTTTTTATCTTGTTTTGTCAAAGAGGGCTTGTGTTGTTTGTGTGTACTTTGATACTTTGGGCCGTGTTTTTGAACGAATCTTCACCGGGGCCTTCAAAGAAATGGAAAATCGAACCTTTTTTTAAAAGAATGTACTTGAATAACTTCCTCGCAGCCACGTGCCGGGTTTTATTGCGACTCTTGTAGTTCAAAATAAGCTTTTACGCGGAAAAAGATCTTGTGCCGTTGATTCTAAGATACAGCTCCTTATTTGTAGGCTCCCGGGCCGAACGTGGCTCCTTATCACCTGAAAGCGCTTCGTAATCCTTTGATACTAAGCCTTCATTGTCTTGAAAGATTAAATCTAAAGAAAAGCGTGCGATCTGACTAGAAGAGCGCGTATTGAGTTCGTGTAATGAGTATTGTGTTAGGTGAGAAATTCTAGAATTTGAAGTTGATTTGAACTGCAAACTTTGAGTTTGAAAAATGGTAAAATGTGAGAATTCACGCCAAACGCCTTTTATATCCATAATTCTTTCCGAAAGTAGAAAATTTTCTGTAGAGCTTCGGTAATCGAATAGATATCGAAAGGTTCAGAAGATAACAGACGGAACTTCACAAAAACTTACAGTTTTTGAAAGGCAGTTCGTGGGAAGTAGATTTTTTTAATTATTATTTCGATATTCCTATCTTAGTTTTATTCAGTGTTAACAGATGGCGTGAGTGTTTCACTTTTTTTACTGAATGCAAGCAAGCCGCGCATTAGTTTAGTTGTAATCAAATAAATGCCATCCGTAATTTACAAATTAATTTTTCTGAAAAAATCTTGTATTTGTAGTGTTAAAAGCGTAGTGAAGTAAATAAAAATAAGTTAAGAATAAAAATAAAGTAAAAATAAGGTAAGAATACTGGAATCGTAAGGTAGTCAGTGGTGGAAGTGTTAAGTCTGCGAAAAGGGAAGTCATGTAGAAATGTCGCGTTGACACGCCCGAATCATGTGCACAAAGCTTTTTGCTCTTTGCGTAGAACATCGGAGCAAATTAGAGTGTACCTGCGAGTGTTTCCGAATTTCACACAAAGCGGCGAACCAGACTCTCGCATTCTCTCTGTCTCTGGAAGTCAAGTCGCTTTAGGTGATGAGTGACGTTCAAGGTGACCAGTCATTTGCATAATGCGTTGACGATGAGAGGAATGAATGATTAAAAGACACCGAAAAGTCGTCTTCTCTGAAAGGGTGTATACAGGAGATCCAACTTCCCTGAGCAGCTAGTTTCCGAATAGGGGTGGGGCGAAAGGAGCGTAATGAAGTGTTGATCAAGTGTCACCACGAAGGGGTGGAAATTTCCGGTGACTGCAGCTTTTCTGAATCTCGTTGACTTAAATGAAGGAACGTATAAGAAACACCGTTGAAACGAAATTAGATTGAACCCGTGCTTTGCAGCCAGTTTTCTTAAAGCTATTGTACAAACTGCGTTCATACAGTGTATGAACGCAGTCAAATTCTAAGCAAAGTGAAATATGTTCAGTAATGCGGGTAATGAGGGAAACTTTTTTGAAAAAAATTCAGTTTTCGGCGTCTTATTAGAAAGAAATGCGTCCATTTTTATATTTGCGTGATATATTTATTTCTGGTGAAAATTCTTAATAATCAATGGTTTGTTATCAATGCAGCGGGTTTGTTGCAATCAGTTTCGATAATTCAGGTAGTCGAAGCTCGTGTACAGTACGGCAGTACTTTATATAATACATTCAGAGGTACACTATCGAAGGAGCGTTTTAGCGAAAGCATCAGCAAAACTAAACTAGAAAATTTCAATTTTAAAAAGTTTTCTGGGAAGTTTTGTTATTTTCCTGTGTAAAAGTCAATAAAACGTGCGTGGAAGACGTATTGCCTTCTCACACGCGTTGGTGCGAGAAAAAAACAGTGCGAGAATAACGACACTTTCTTACTTTTCGTAAGAATATTGAGCGTTTCCGAGCTGACGAATCGGTTATTCAGATCGCTTGACGGAAACAAGATTAAACATAAGACCCAATCATGAATCCTTGACGAGTACGGAAGGAACTTTTCAGTAGGAGGAAAAAGCGAAACAAAAGCTAGAAAGAGTCCGCCAGTGTACCATATTTTCCAACTTTTGCGTTAAGAAAATTCGAAAGAGTGCTGATGGGGAAAAACAGTGCAGGAAATGGTTTCTGAGTTCTTGGATACAAGTAGTAAAAAAGGGAAAAAATTATTTTTAAGTAACGGGAAGGAAACTCGTCGCTAGGAAACTCCCAAGTCGAACATTGTATCATATTGCAATGTATGGCTTAGAGAAGACAAACGATTTTAAGTCACAGACACGTTTCCGTTCCCTTTCCATAGAAGTTTTCTCTTAAAATAATCTTTTTAAAAAATGGTAAGAAATTCGGAAGGTCTTTACATAAGCCAGACAATAGTATTTTTGTTAAAGGGCTGCGTTTTTTTAGTGAAGAGACCCGTTTGCTTTTAAAAAGGCGGTAAAATAGAGTACGTAGGGTTTGTTATACAAGCAGAAGTAGTTTTATTGAAGGTTAGCGTGTTGTAAGTTGCTGAGGCAATGTAACGGTCTTTAATTTGGGCTGCGATACTTTGGATAAGGTAAACTTACGTAAGCACCGCCCCCTTTTCGAATAAAGCGTGCATTTCTTCGTTCTTTTTAGCTTAATGTATTTGAAAGCGAAAAAAGGGAGGTTTCAATTAATTGTCCCAATATTTCGCGTCTTTTTTGTTCCTGTACCGTAGATAGATTTTTGGGGTAGGGATTAGGACGTAATTGGTTTTAATCACTTGTGTGGCTTGATTAGTAGTAATCAGTAGTGATTAAGAAGGAATTAGGTTCCATAAAAAAGGAAAAAGCGTCGTGCCCGATTTTTTTTCTATTTTTTTGTGATTATAAGAGACCTAATTGGATTTAAGTGAGCATCGTCAGTGAGTCTTTTTAAGTTTTATTTTGCGTTCTTTTTTGAAAAAAAAATCGATATTTTTTCTGCTATTTGTCAAAGTTATCAGCTTAAGAAATTGCGGTCTTACCGGGAAGCAAAATCAGGCCAAAAAGAAGCGAAATTGGAAGCTAATTTAATCGTTTGAGAAAAATTCGCGTCTAGACGGTTTTCTGAGTAGGGCATGAAGGAAAGAAAAGAAAGGAAAGTCACGTTGTACCATTTTAAGTTAGAAATTAGGGCTTATTGACGTTACTGTAAAGTTGGTGAATTTCTAAATACCAAGTTAGGGCAGAGTGAATAGGCACTAATTCTCAAGTCCAGCAATATTGATCAAATTTCAACGTTTTTGGCTGGCTTGATTTTCTATTTTTTTAATGATCAACTTAGGAAGAAATTTTAAAAAGCATCTCTATCACTTCTAAAACAATGTCTTAAATCAATTCCTTCGTGAAGTAATCCCGCAAAGTAATTATGTTACCAACGGTGTCACGTGGAAAACAGCCTTCACGTGAAGTTTTGGTGACGAATTCAATCAAGCCATAAAAAAGTGTATTGAATTTTGAATCAGTGTTACATGAAGCAACCTGTTGATTTTATTGTTCCTTTTTGTGTCTCAGAAAATTTAGTTTTGTAAGGAGTTTTTACGTGACGGGTTCAGCAAACTTTCTTAATCAGCACGTTCAATGAGCGTTAATTTAACTTCTGGTGAGGTTAGTTTGTACTAGTATGTTGAACCACGTTTGCGTGTTTCAGGAAAGAGCATCGAAAATTACTTTGGGACTGTCGTGTTGCCGTGAAGAACTTTAACAGCATTTTGTGAAAGAACTGTGTTTTCGTCCTTTTTTAGCTATATTTTCTTCGGGTGACTCAATTTTAAAGTTTGAGGGCCATGAATTTAATCCCAGGTTCTAAGAACGCTAAAAATAGGAATAATTGTAATTGTTCTGCGTGGTGACCCAATTATTATTATTATTATTATTTTAGTGTCAGATAGTATCGGATTAAATCCGACCATTGAACAGGATCACAGCGATATTTGAAAATTTGCTACTGTGGATCTATTTTTTTCGGAAAAACTCCGATCCAGTCTCATGTAGAGATTCCTGATTTTCTATAAAATGTACGTATTTTCGTTCTTTTTATTTCGTAGTTTGCTTCCGGTTTAATCAGAAAACTTAAAAAATGTCAGACCACGTTTTTTGGAGACGAAGATGAGAAATTCTCGTCGTTCAAAGAAAAATAGTTGAATCATTAAATCCCTGACGCCTTCGCTCCTTTTTCCACGTGTTTTCCTCTTTCAGACAAGTTGAGCTCACAATGTTTCTGCTTCTTTGGGAATTATTAACTCGGCAAAATGAGAAGGAAAGCAGCCAGCTGTCTTCTCTGTTTTTGTTTTTTTTTAGTTATGCTAACCCTGATTAATAGCAAACTCTCGTTTATAAAAAAAAAATAAATAAAAAGTGCTTCTCCAATGATTGTGTTGCATTTTCGCAAAAATTTTGCCTCTTGCTTTCGGGGGGAAATTCTCGGTCATTTGCCGTTGCTCAGTCATTCGAACCGTTTCAGGGTATTGTTTTGATTAAGTACAGCGGAAATGGCCCAAAGTGCTGCAGCGAACTGCTGGCGTTATTACTGCATATTTCTAAAATTTATGTAAGCTTCAAAGTTTTTTTGGGTGAAAAGTTGACATTCAGTTTGGTAGTGTTAGGCCAGTACTTAGTTAAATTACGTTAGCTTAATTCAGTACTGCGTTAAAGTAAGTTAAGTTAGGTTAATTTAAGTTAAAGTCTAAAATCCAGACTAAATAATGGTTAATGGGAGATTTGCAGTACAGCAATATTTCAAGTTTTGGTTTGTTTGGAGTCATTTAGTGACGCTTTCTGGGTTTTGTGCGACTTGGGGGTTTTTATGGGCTTTTCACTAAATTAGATGTTTCTTTTCTGTGGAATTTCTTTTCCCGTAGGACATGTCCAAGCAATACACGGACGTCGTTTTCATGAAAGTTGACGTCGACGAATGCGAAGATGTCGCTATGGACTACGAAGTCTCGTGCATGCCAACGTTTGTCTTTGTCAAGCAAGGAAACAAGGTAAGATACACCATTTTGCCCCAACTTTGGGCGCGCATTTTTTCCATCTCATCCCATTCCGTTTCTTCTTTCGCTTTTCCGCGTTTCTCGACTCCTTTTGTATGCTTAACAAGTCATGGACTCAGACAGAAGCCAATATTGTAGTTAAACATGACTTTATTGCTTTAACTGCCACCTTTCACCTTCTTAAAGAAATAAATAATTCAAATATTACTGCAGATTTCTTTTCCCTTTTGTTATCTGTTTGACTTTCACATAGAAGTTTCAACTTCAACGTAGAAAGGTTCACAATCTCAACTAAAAGAAATTTTTAAAAATATTACTGCAGATTTATTTTTCAGTATTGCCGAATTTCTGTATTACTGTTGGACTTTCAGATAAAATTGATGCGTATAGCCTATTAAAATAACGGGAAGACTAAGAATCAACAGTTTTAGAACGGTTTCCGTGTATTGTATGAAGAGTGAATCAATATAGAAATGTGAGTACCGGCAATCATATTTCTGCTTATGGCAGTGGCATTGGATTTGAATACCGTTGACAGTTTGGGCTATAAAATCGCATTCTTGCGGCATGAAAGCCTACCTAGACACAATCGAAGTGAATATTACGGTAGTATTTCTTCGTGTCACGTTGTTATACGGCAGTTATATGCGCCAAGTACGCGACAACTTTCGTAGTGACAACTTGTGAATTCCGAAGCGTTTTGCGGTAGTTTTTCTTCCTACGCAAGGTCATTTGAAGCCGAATAGGTCCATGGACCCGGTTTCCGCAGTAATATATTAGCATTTCTGCCGTATCTTCGACTTTACTACACTGCCTTCGACTTTATTGCTGGAATTTTAGGACGTTTTGTATGAGTAGCGTGCGAATTCCATTGCTGCCGTATTCATTTTTATGCAATGTCAGAGCAATTTCTGCAGTAATACGTTCTTGAGCCCGCTTTGCCCCAAACTGGAAATTCCACAACTTTCAATGCGATATTGCCCTTTTTCTCCCAAGTTGGTAACGTTTCCCATTTGCCGAAGTTGCTTTAATAAAAAAGATTTTAAAAACATGTTCAAGTTCAGTAATCTCGAAGGTTGAGGAATATTTCTTTGTTTTAAACTTTGTACTGTTGATACCGAATGGCTAAGTGCACCGTAGTTTTGCTATTGATTTATACTTTACTAGTATATTGCTGCTGGTGTCGGCGTAAAGTGAAGGGTACGGAGTTGGGGGGTGTCAGTCTTATGGAGATTTGCTCGATGGGGCAGCAGCAGCGGCACTGACACACAACCTTTTCTTCGTCCTTTTTTCGTTTCGCTTTTAAAAGAGTTTTGAGCACCGGTCCGGAACTTGTCCAAAGAAATGTTCCGAGATTTTCTCCTTTATATTTTTTTCTACAATCTCTTTCAACAGAGAGATAGAGAAAGAAGGAAAAAGTGAAGGACTGACAGAAAAGGAGAGAGAGAGAGAGAGAGAGAGAGAGAAAATAGTGAAAAAGCTTTAAAGAGAATGGGAAGTAAACTGGGACCAAATTTGGCGCCTTGAGATTTCCGCGTAAAATATTATGGAGCTTTCAATAGCGCCGGAGAAAAAGAACGGCGGAGAAAGAGAATTCTCGATTTTAGGGAGAAAAACAGGGAGGAGAGGGGTGACGATGTAGTACTGATCGTGTATACGTTACGCTCAAGATGACTATTCCCGGAATCAGAGGACGCCGAGTCAGCATGCAGTTGTGAGTACTTTAACCGAGTTACTCTCGATTCTCTGCGCTTTGTGGAATTCGGTTATCGAGCTTCAGATTTTAAGGATTAGCGTGCGTTTGTTGTGATGGCAGCATTGCGATGATGCCAGGATTGGTAATTAGGAAGAAATGTAGAGTTTTGAGCGCTCGATTGCCTTTCATTAATGGAAGAAATTACGAGAAATCTTCCGCTGAGGACATTTTTCTGGTTGGAAATTGAATCCAGCCGAGAATGACCAATTTCTAAAAGCATTTTGGATGAAAAGGGCGGCACTTGTAATTGCTGCAGAAATAGTATTGTCATTGAATATAAGTAGAAATGTCTTAGAATTGAATTCCAATGGACTGTTCATATTTGTCTTTTAAATATGAATAATGAAATCTGAATAATCATTAATAATGAAACAAGTCCAGTGTCAATAAAGAAATGCTTTTAATTGCTAATACGATTGAAATTGTATTTCTGAACCCATGGTATTACTGCAGAAGTGTGATTAATTTTCAAGTACTCTGTTCATAATTAAACTTTTCTTTCATTTATTCAAGGAAATTCTGCTTTTTTCTTTACTCCACGAAAATTCCTTGAAATATTTAGACAGTGTTGATAAAACAGACAAGAGTGTCATGCAGAAACGCTATTTCTGCGGAAATGGTCGTCTTGAAGTAACATTACTTCCAGAATGCAAATTTATTTTTAGTTCTCGTGCATAGAATGTCTTCACTTTTGCCTTTTTCGTGTTTTGTTAACAAAAGGTTCAACAGACTTTTTTTTTTTTAAAAAAAATCTTTCGTGTCGACACTTATTACTGAAGTAATAACTTGACTAGCGACGTAACACCGACTCGTGTCCTTTGTCCTCAAGGGATTACAGCAATAGAAAAAGGCCTGAGGCAGTATTTCTGCCCAACTTCTTCACTGCCTCTACGAGTGACGTCATATCTTACCAATCCATTCTTTCTTTTCCTCCATTTTCGTTCTCTCGCTACAAACTTTTTCCCAACCAAGCTGTCTCATACGGCCAAATCTCTCCATTTTTTAAGAAATTTGCTCTGTCCACTGAAACAAAGAAATACTGGGCAAGAAATCTCACACCTGCTATATACTATTTCGAGGCATCCATTGGTTCGGATTAGTGTCGTAAAGCGAAGTTTTGCGTTGTCTTTCATTAGAGATTAGAACTGTTCCTTTTGGGGAACTTGAGCGTAACGAGTTGCGTACAAAGCCAGACTAACAACTAAAGGTTAGACGCACTACTTTCGTTCTCATAGTCTATCGAAGAAAGAAAAAATATTTCTGCGAGGGAAAGAAATACAATAACGTAAAGGGAAGCACCGGGAGTGGAGTACTGGCCAGCTGAAATGTATACACTTACTTTGAGTTCCCTTGGATCTTAAACACGATCTTCCCTTTCTCTCGCTTTTCCTCTTGCCATTTCTTCAACAGAAATAAAAATACACGAAAAAAATCCTCTCTTAGTCTTCGCTGTAAATAACTGTTGTCACATGAAACATGCATGATTTCGACTTACCAGGCATTTTCCTCTTTCTGGAAAAATCTCATTTCTGTGAGATCGCAAGGGGGCGTGGGCTAAAGGTTCGCAGTGCGTGTAGGGGGTTTAGGGTTCAAAATCTTGTTGGATTTCTTTGCCTTAAAACTGAAGTTTTCGGGACATTTTCACGGTAAGTTGTGTTCAGAAACAAGTGGGCGTGGCTTTGTTTCCTCTCGATTTTTTGTTCTGCGACGAAAAGGGATATTAAAAAGAAACTTTTGAACTCCTTAACAAGTTGCGTTGCATGTTGAACTCGGAGGAAAGCCGTGTTATTGTCACGATCGTGAGCAGTAGGCGTGGCTTCAAACTTTTTTCAGTCGTAGGTTAGAGAGGTATTGGAAAACTATTGCATGCTTTGTATCCTTGAGCAATTTTTTATGATTCTTGTCTTTGAAGGTGTGCAAACAGATTTATTGAAAATTTAAGATTGAAGTTTAGCTGCAGAAATGTACTCACTCATGAATATTAAGTATTTTTTATGAATTAAAAACAATGCTTGTTCAAGGAAAAAACCATTTGTTGGAGAAACGATTTAATGTGATTTTATAAATATTTAGGCAGGCAAAATTGTGTGGACTTTTCGCAGAAACATTCGCATATTTGTGCAACAGACGTCTTATTAAAATGTATAGTGTACCCGCTGGTGTTTCCTCGGAAGAAACGAAAGTTTGTGGTCTTGGAAAGTTGTGAAAGAAGATACAGGGATTAATGGCTTTTCGTGCCTTGGCAGTAATTACTGGCAGCTAAGAGCTACCAGATTTGTTTCGAAATCTATTTACAGCAAAATTCTCCAATGACCTAAATGTCTTTTGTCCAGAAGTCTTGTTTTCAACGTTTTGTGGAACTGTTTCTAAAGTTTAGTGCTATAAAATACACGAAGTTTTAAATTTCATCTGTACTAAATGGGTAGTTATGCAGTAATAAACTAGACAGCAATCCGTCACAGTGTCTTCAAAATTTGAATATTACACAAAAACCTGCAATATTATAAATTCTATCGACGCGGCAGTATTTAGTATTTTAGTACAGTGTTTAGTACTTCACGTGTTTTGCTTTATCATAAGCCTCGTTGTATTTTTTCTTTTGATTACTGTTGGAATAACGTATTATCTTTATTATTGTTACTATAATTTATTTATTATTTATTTATTAGTTCGTCAAGTGTCAGTTAAGTTCTTGAAATGTTCCTATTGATTTCTTTTGTTCTTCGTGCGTTTGTGACAATTTTCGTATGTTAAAACATATATTTTTTCTCCTATATATTGGCTTATTTTGTTGAGTTTGTATGTGAATTTCATTAAACAAGAGACAACTTTTTGTTCATGACCAACTTTGGAATCTTTCGTTCTGTTTTGTATTTGTCATGGAATTTCAAACTTGGTTCACTGAAATCATCGCCTCCGTGAATGTCAGGCACATTTTTGTTGGGAGAAAAAAAGCTTTATAATTAACTGATGCGCTAGTTAGAGCTTTCAGAGTTGACTAATAACGCTGCGTAACAAAGGAAAGCGCTGGAAGAAATACCAAACGTTTTCCTTTCTTTTTCTTTCTTTCGCCACGCAGTTATGCCAGGTATGACTGCCTGAAGTAGATTAGGAAAGAAAGGTATAAGGTGTTCATTGTCGGGGGAGAACGAGCAACAATTTTCTCATGACGCTTTTATTGGGGTATTTTTTTATGATCGTACAAGGTGGGCCAAAGCCATTTGGTGCTGAGTGCGTACTTTCTATTGGTGCATCACCTGACATTTCCGATGACTTATTGTCCTTCAGGGACCTATCCAACGCAGTGCAACAATCCAAGTCCGTACCTGAGAAGTGTCAGACAAAGAAAAGGAAACCTGACTTTCGTGTTCATGTATTTTTTTTAACAAAAATATTTTGAATTCTTTCTTAAGAAAGTCTTAACTTTCTTATTTTTCAGTAAATAGCTTTTCAGTATATAGCTTCAGCAAATTGCAATTTATTTAAAGGAGTGCAGTTTATTAAAAGGAATTGTAGTACAAGAAACTCGGATGTAATTTTTAAGAAATCGCCAGAAAATACTACCGTGTAACTCACCTATAAGAGGATAAGCTGTACAGAAATAAAATTTTAAAAGAGCTTTTTTAAGAAAGTGCTATAGCGCAATAATGAGGTGAAGTTTCCCTGCATTACTGTCAGAAGACTTTTCCAAAATAGCTCATGCTTGCTTATATGTGAGACGCTCTTCGAAGTATCTTTGAAGTGATCTTTCGAATACGTTTTCTAAAGGAACTGTGACGTTGCTAGGTGTTAATTAGTCTTAGCTCAAAGGTTTCTAATCCACGTTACAGAAAAGTTTAGTGGAAAAAAGTAATGACGTAGTTTCGGAACATGGAGTAGTTAGTGTCTCCAGAGTTTTATTGTTGTATTGTGTATTGTGCTCGTTACAAGAAATCGTTGAGCTGTAGGGTAATCGATTTGAAATGCGTAATGAGCTGGAGAGAACAAAGGCTGCGGAAATTGTATAATAAAGTTACAGCCAGTTACGCAAACTTGTCACGACTTGTTTCCGCTTATCCGAAAGAACTCGTTCGACGTCGTAAGAGTACTAAAACCCTATGGAGTTGGGTTAATTATTGGAAGGTTATATAAGTACGGGAGACAAAAGATGGCATTTCTTGGGTTCCGTGTTTACCCAAGCTGTTGATTGAATTAGATAAAGTCTTGGTTGTGTTAGCGAAGCAATTCTAATTAACGCTGGAGTGATGTCACACGTGCAGGGTAGAACAATACAAAGAAAAAGCACCAGAACCGAAGAGATTTAATTTTTCTGTAAATATTGCCCACTTTTTGTAATTGTTATGAATGATTCAAATAAGTAAACATTGAAAACAAATATACAGGAGCTTATGGGACTGTGTTGAGTTTAATAGATAATTCTTTGTTCTTGTGAGCTTCATGTCGTTCGTGAATTTAGAGAAAATGTGTACATTTGAGTGAAATGTAGATAGTACCTTGTTGCGTTATATAAAGCAGGTTTGTAAACAATAGGAGGTATTTCAAAAGAGGGTAAAGTGCACCATATTGTTCTTGGAGTGCCTGCGTTTTTGGTTCAGTGCGGAGTATCGCACGAGCGTCCAAGATCCGGTACTTGTGCAGCCTCTCTTGTGTACAGCCTTAGGGGACTTAGGAACGAAACTTAAGCGAGTCGTGTAATGCATCCTAGGTATCTCTAACCGTGTTACTTTTTTTCGACTTCACTAATCTGTTCGTTCCAAAAGAAACTGAAGTTGTGCCGGATCAAGTCGCTAAACTTTTAAATCACTATCATAGCCCACATAAAAAAATGTTTGAAATATTTACTTATTTTGTAATGCTAGCAAAGTTTAACTCTCTCCATTTACAATAATCTATAAAAATTACGTTATGAAAATTTCGCAAACTTTCAACGTTTCTTTCAAAAGTCTTTAGTTTTACGATAGTTGCAATAGTTTTGGTTTTAATAGATTTACTTCAGTAGATAGGTTACGTTATATTCCTGAATGAGATTTAAATGTTTGTATATAATATTTTTTTTAAAGTTACGTTTAGTTACTAAACTTACGTCACTGATAAGAAAAACTTAAAGGGCATTAAATGGACCGAAAGATGTAAACATAGCGCAAGTATTAAAAGCGGTGTCTACATTCCGCACATATGCGTGTCAACCCTCCCAAGATACAGGAATCATATAAACTTGAATTGTCGATGCCATCATCGTAAACAAGCTTAACGAGTTTGGGACAATTGCAGTAATTCCTGGTAACACTAAAAGTACTACACGGCATTTCGTTCCTATCTCTGCGCAGTAATTATGGTTTAGGTACAACTTCCGTAAGAACATATTGATTCCAGTTTGGCGACTAAAAGCCACCGAACTTGTGGTCGACTTACCACCAATGTTTTGTCCTGAGCGGTTTAAGTACGGATTCGAGTTGTCGTTCAGAAAACGTAATTGCTTTATTAAAGTAAAAGAGGCAATTTGGGGAAATAACGACTTTTGCTACAACATATAAAAAATGAAGCGTGAGGTAAAAAAAGGAAGGAAAATGATATAGAGCCTAAATACAGGAAAACATAAAATCTATCAATTGCGTAACGAAGATATGGGATCAGGATGCAGGTTGTTTGGTGCACTTTAGGCTTTATAGCTGTTCACTGCCAAAGAGGATATTGCTGTCATTAACCGTACTTTTTTCTATCCTTGTGAGTTCATTGTACATGGTAAAACTGCCAATTTGGTTTTCCAAGAAATTCCTTTGTTCTCTTGGAAGATAGCTTGAAGCGACGCTAAGCTGGAAAAAAACTCGTTGGAAGACTTTGCTGTTAAATAAAGCATCGATTATAGAAGCTAACTATAAATATTTATTGCAAAGGAATGTATACTTCCTGTTGCTATGCATGTTGGCCCCGTATGCGATGAAGGTAGCATTTCTTGAGTAGAAATTCTATGTATTCATTTATTTCTTATCGTTTTCAGAGCTTGTTGAGGGGATTTTTGGGTTATTGTGGGCTTAGTAACTCAATTTTGGGTCCCTTCATGAATTTTCGAAAACAATCGAATCGGAATTAGGTTTTCCTTTTGTTGGCTCAGCTTAGGGCACACAGTTGTTCTGCTAGTGTTTTAGGAGTTTCATTTCTCTTGGTTTTGTAAGGGAATTTTGTACACCGTTTTCTATGGAAAAGTTTCTTTTTTTTCGGTCAGTGGCAAGGCGGACTGTTGTGTGAGAAAGCATTGTTAACGAGCAGGTTGCACGACACTTACCTGTGTCAAGCCAATTGTTCTCCCTTGGCTGGGTTGCCCAGGTTTCCACTCCCCCGTTTCCAATAGTAAACTTTGATCCTACGGGTGCTTGAGCACGTCAGAGTGGTAGAAATTGTAAAGTCACAAAAAGGAGAGAAAAGAACTTGTCAGTTTTGCTGTTATTGTTTGCTTCTGTTCGAGTATGTGATCCATTGTTTGTGGTTTGCGTTTGATAGCCAATGGCTTTGTGTTACGGACATTCATGGACTCTTTTTTTTTATGTTTTGTTTCAAGGTGGCTGAATTCTCCGGGGCCAATGAGGAGAAACTCCGTGAATTGGTCGAAGCGAACAAGTGAAGTGACCCGTCGCCTTTGAAAGGAGAGATCATGTGGGGGGCGGCAACAAAGGGGACCGTCGTGAAAAAAAAAAACATTTTTTAAAAAATTAAATTTTATCAGTTTGCATTTCAAATTGGTGTAATTTTGGCACGGTAGTTTGGTTAGTGAGTGACATATGCAAGAAGCCCCGCCCGTGACACCCTGAATGTTATTTTCCCCACTTTCTCTTGTATTTCAGGTTATTTTTTTTTTTTTTTTTTTTGTGGGCGCAAAAAAGTTACATGCTTTTGAAGTTTAAAATGCTCCAAAATATACAAGCAACACAAGAGTGAAAACTGGCTGGATTCACAGAGGAAAAGCGTAGAAGTTTTAGTACACAAATACATAAACTACTCCGCCGGAAATTGGGTTTGTTTGCACAAGAAGCCGAAAGGGTGGATGATTGGCGTGATGATGAAAACGTGGATTAATTAGGGGTCCAGATGATGGCTTGTCCTGATCCGCGGGAACGTCTTGTTACTGCCATGTTCTACGAGTATTGACTGGGGATATGGGGGAAAGTTGGACGGGGTTTTAGGTTGAACTTGGAAAAGACGCAAGAGATGGAAAGTCACGGTTTTCCATGGTGATCGTGACATTTGACTTGGTGCGGGTTTGCAGAATACGAACCTGAGACGGAATTAGCGTCCTTGAAAGGAAACCTTCAGTCAAGAGATGAAAATAACGGTATTGAAAGCCTAGAGATGAGAATGATAGGTTTAATAAGGGTTAGGAAGGGATTTTGCTTTTGTGAAACAAGGAACATTAGGCAGAGATCTCGAAACATTGCAATTGTTTTCCCAGATTTTGCTCATGATTCGTGGAAAGTTGCGTGGTGAACAAGTAGATATATATTTTATAACGGAAAAATTGCAAGATTTGAATAGGTTTATTATTACATCAGTTAGGATGGTTGAAGGCAAAATTAAAAGAATTAAAATAAATACGCTATTGTTCCGGAATAATATCGAAACGTAAATGATTTGAATGTTTCTGATGAAGTGTTTAATTCAATTAAGGAAGGGAAGAGTAATGGTGTTCGTGATAATTGGATTGAAGGTCGCATTGAAAGCTTTGTTTGATTATTGAAGGTATCTTTCGGTAGTGGTGAGCGTTGTTAGTCCGTTGTCGTGGTTCCCTAGGACGGAAATAGAAAAAGATCATAGAAATTGTAACGCTCGGTGCATGTGTCATAGCATTGCCCAGGATACCTTTTAGCCAGATTTTGCGCGATATTTCGTGGCAGACTTTTGCCAATATCAAAATCATGTCAGAGAAAGAACTGAAATATATTTCAATTTCTTTAGTTGGGTTTATTCCATAAGGTTTATTTCCATACAAACTTATTTTCAATGAATCGTCTCTCTCAGTGAAAGTTGAACTGGACATTTTTACATTCAGATGTCTACTGCATTTAGCCTTGATGCAAATTGTCTGCGGAAAGTCAGTGCATATAATTTCGCAAAACTGAACTTCTGTATTCGTATAATGGTGTTAAAGATTACTAAGGTCAACAACTAAAAGATCGCTAGCACCGGAAAAAATCTTAACTTTCCGTGTAATGGATATTTACATTGAAATAAAAGTAAAAAATGAAGGCATTAAAAGACATTCAGTTGAATTTTTAATTCAGAGGTATCGCGAGATAGATAGTCAAGCCAATTGTTAGAATGGATTTGTGACTCAGTGAGTTTAAAAAGGTTCTCGAGCCTAATCGTAAGAGGTTCATAGAATCATTCCTTTACTCAGAAGCCACTCGAGTTTGACTGTATTATTGAAACTCGTTCCATTTGCTTCTTACGTTCCTTAATGCACTTTGCTGGCTTTTCTTCCTCCCTGGAGTACAAAAGTATTCTCCAACTCGAGTGCAGAAAATCCTCCAACTTATTTTTTTGTATAATTCTCAGGAATGGCATCAAATTTGCATTGCAAGTTGTCTCGTGCCAGAACGCGTAATCCGGTCACTTTCTGTCTGCTTGCATCGATTGCGACCAATTGTGCTGTGTGGTGCAACCTTCTCCAAAGTTATACGCAATTGCAGGCAACTTTAGACATTAGTTTCAGCAACACGAGCTTTACTTATTTTACGGTTCTAATGATCAAAACCGAAGCATTTGCATGCGAAACGCGAAAGCCATCAGTTTCAGAAAGGAATATTTAGCTAGATAATTTCCCCAAAAACAGTGTGAATGTTTTTCTATTGATTTGCGATTCCTTACCCTTTATTTATTGATTTTAGATTTGTTGTGACATTCAGTGCTGTTTCTTAGAACCTTCCCTCGCCATTTTTCCACTCTGGCAGAAAAGTAAATTTGTTGGTTACATCTCCGGTTTTATTGGCAAAAATTTTGCATCCGGGCTTATTCCACTTTGTGAGTCAAATTCGACATCTTGCGTTACCGAACTTTCATTCTTTATAATCTTGTTCCATACCTTGGCACGGTAAATTACCAAAAAAAAATCGAGTAATTTCCTGTTGTGTTCGTTTTTACTTTGTCAGTAACTGCCTAATAGCTTCCCGTGACATACTAAAAAAATCCATTTTTTTAGCTCCGTTACCTTGAAGGGTAGACTAATTTCATAATCAATCCTCACACGATAATTACCCCGTGGTACCAAAGTTTCGCGTGTCAGATCTCCATCTCCCTTATATGAACTTGTCCCCTAAGTCTCGTGTTACCTTCCAAAAATTCGGCTTTTTCTTTTCATACCTTTGAAGCAAAACCTTCATTTTTACCCTAAGGTACGTAGCCTTTACGTATATTTATTGTTTTTTTTTTTTTCGGTTATAGAATTTCTTCCAGAATTTAGGTTAGAAAAGTACACTTGTATGCAACAAAAGAAAAAACAAATAATTTCTACAGAGCTATTTCTGGATCCATGTCAGAACAATACTCTAGGCAGAACAAATGATTGTAAGCTCCGGGGTTTGACGTAGTATCGCCTTACGTGCTGTACACAGGTACAAACAATAATAACCTGAGCTCATTACCCGGAACAGGAGGCCGGAAATCAATAACTAGGAATTACCTTCATTCTCCCAAGAGTGAAGAGACACTGTATTGACGCAGCCAGTAATTTTTTTTTATCTTAAAAGTAACACGTTCCCGTTTAACAGAAAAAATCTTAATTTTTAATATTTCTCCAGTAGCACGAATCTTCACCATTTATTTACACTCACAAGTTAGAATCACTTGAACCTTGTTTTCTTCTCTGCCAAAGTTTCATTTCTTTTTTTTTTTTTTTATTCTCGTCTGCCTTTTCCAAGGAATACGATTTCTTGGAGCGGCCCGAACGGAGTACCATGTGTTAGTGATTAATACCCTGGATTGTAGTACTGGGGGGTTGAGGTGGGCTTATAGGAGGGGTTAAGGGTTGTCTTAATTGTCCCACTTTTCTGTCATCACTTTTTTGTTTTCTGAATGAGTTAGATCGCCAAGGAATTTTTCTTTGGTCCCATTATTGGAATCTTCTTTGGCGCCCAGGACGTGCTTTTCGCGATTTTTTGAAAGTCAGTCAAGTTTTTCACCATTTTTGGGATCACACGAAGTTAGCACGATGAGATTAGGACGAAAGCTAGGAGTACCAGACTCGCCTGTCGGTTCCACGTAGCGGCCCGTAGCGGAAACAAGGTCAGGAGGACTGGAATCCATAAGGTCACCAGTTTGGAGGCCTTGGAAGCGTCGGCGGCTTGGATGGCCGCCATTTCGTTTCCTGGATCGTAAAAAAAAGGCCCAATAATGAGAACAACGATAGAAAGAGGACGAAACAGCTACAAAAAAGGGTTTTACTGGACAAGCGATAAATAGCCTAGTGACAGTTATGAATACTTGCCCGTTAAGCAAAGGTAGACAAGCTTATTGATAAAAGAACGCTAGCAAAGAAGAAAAAGGACTCCTGGATTGACAGTTTTTTAAATTCCATTTCATTCGCTTGGTAGCCAGGAAGAGATGTAACGAGTGAATGATAGGTGTACTGGGACATCTATCTTGGAAGATACTTGTACCCTGACACACTAAGGCTGCGTTTTCACTGTCGGCGAAACTCGAGGTACAGTGGAGAAACGGCTAAAAAAATTCGACTGTTTTCACGGGTCAAACTATACATTTAGGATATGACGAGTATCAGGAAGACCGCTTATACTGTTGAAATGGCGAAACTAAGCTAATTTGTAAAATTAATGAATTTAATATTATTTTCTAAGCTGGTCCCATTTATGAAGTTTGATTTTCTGAATAAAACACTGATAAAGCAGTTACCGAAAATAGCTGAGTTATAATATTTTAAAGGCGGTGAAATAGAGAAAACTGTCTGATACTTTGCATAGGTTTACTAATGAATTTTCCTATTAGACTTGATATTAACTGTAATATTATCCGTATTTTTCGGAATTTCCGAACGCATCAGTGTAATTTTCCACTTTTCATTCGCGGTTTTCCTTATCCACTGGAACGTATCCCCCCCGGATAAGCAGAATTAAATATACGCATTTTTAAGACGCAAAGAAACTATTTCACGGTAATTTGTCGTAAATGTTCTGAGAACTTGGGCTGTGGTGGTAGTGGAAACCCAGCCTAACTCAAGTGAGTAGGAGGAGTTCGAGGAGGGTAAGAGTTTTCGTTCAGTTTAGTTGACAAGAGAAGCTATGTTGACAGAGATAACAAGGTTTCCTTGTGGGCTTTCCAATACACATGCATGATGTCCTTTCGCGTGTGTATGCTAGTGTGTCTGGTCATTGTTGCACCCACGTTGTGCCTGCTGAGAGGTACAGGGATATTATTCTTGGAGAGGCAGCCGCAGCATTAGCATGCTGACCTACTGGAGTGAAAGTTATAGGCACAGCAGTAACCTTCTCCCTGCGCCGAGAGCCAAAGAAGCTAGATTGATCTTGAGGCGGTTGTTATGTAAATGTTGTCGTGGTTGGGGAACAGGAACGATAATGGGAACCTGGGGCTAACAGGGAACGAAAAGGGGTAGCGGAGCGATTGCCTTACGTAGAGCATTCTCATGAAAAGTCCTTTTCTTACTTGCGATAAAGAAAATATTGGCTAATTACGTTACAACATGCTCGGCATGCACTAAAAGGTGTGTAGTACTTTTATACCTTGTGCATTGTTTTTCTGTTTATTTATTTATTTTTTCCATTAAAGAAGAGTTGAAAAGTCGGGCAGAGTACGTAATCACAACTAATGAACTACGAACGCTTTGGAAACAAAGAACTACGAACTTACGAACTACGAACCTCAGACTACTGCGAAGTTTCGACTACGAACTACGAACTTTGAGCTACAAACTCTGTAAATCAAAACAACGAACGTTTACAATGAAAGAGTTTCGTCCATAGTGTACATGTAAGTGAAAAATTAATGTATCTTGTTAATTTCGTGCTACCGCTCAGTATTTTAAAAGTAATCAAAAATACCTTCTAAGATAATTTAGAGAACAACCAACCTACATTTCTTTTAAAAAAATCCGCTTTAAATTAATCAAGAATGGAAAAACTTGCCAGGTCTACAAAACAAAAGTACCCGATTTTCTTTCTCTCTTTGGTTACAAGAAGTATCGGTTTGAAAGTGCTAATTACGCCGTAGCACGAGGCGCATCTCAAGTACGTAATAAAAGGGGTACGTTCAGTACTATTGTGCCTTTCTACCGACTACAGCGTCTACAGCAACACTATAGATGCTGGCCCGAAAATGGCAGCAATTTGGAATCATTGGGGTGCAGGAGAAAGGAAAACGACCGCAAGCAGAGAAAAGACTGCAGTGCGAGGAATAGCACATCTGGGAAGATGTTTTTAACAGTATTACGGCGCTGGGTGAAGACTCCATCTACCTTAATTCTAGTTCTCTTTTATAGGTACACGTTTCACTGGAAAAGGTATTCTCTATATTCGCTATATATAGTAGACAAGGATCTTAACCCGTATTATTTGCAGCGTCTGGTGGTAGACGGTCCATACTGCGCAATTGCGTTGCCCAAAGAAATACGCTATTCGAAGTCGAAATTCTAAAGCAATGTTCCGTGCATACCCTGCCTAGGAAATTTACGAGAAAATGCATGTCGAGGAAACCTAAGAGACTTATGAGGTTCTATACACTAGCTTAACAAGGTGCACGCAGTGGGTGGAGCTTAGTGCTGTGTCATACTTTTTATCACGTACCACAATGTTTGTATTTCCAGTTCCACAAGAAATAAAACGTTAGGAGCGTTCTATTATCTTGATTGCGGTATCGTAATTTCGTTAGCTATTTTTACCCCGCAGGAAAAGAACTTTTACGACACGAAGCTGGGAATATTTTGCTTTAGAAAGAACGCGGAGGGGTTGGAAAAAGTTTAAATTGCGAGTCAAGGAAGCTTGAAAAACAATAGCGCAAGCTCATCGCAGCGTGGTAGATTCCAATAAAAGTCCTCACAACATCCCCGTCTCGTGCTCCTTTTTTGTTTCTATCAATCCTATTCGAAACGAGACATAGGAAAGATAGATATGTGGGTTTTCAAGCGTAAATTGTTGCTTGTCAGCAAAAACTGACGCGAAGGTCTGTGGCGAGTTCGAAAAACGGCAAAACATTGATTCGTCCTCACGAAACGTGTTTCTCAGCTTGAAGGAAAGAAAAAGTGGAAGATGAAAAACAAACAAAAAATGAAAAGCTCCTTGAAGATGTCTCCATAGATATCACAATATCAATAGAAACTTATTTGGAAATAGGCCATTTCCTACAGAATTTATGGCTTGACCAAGAGATTCCTGCCTTGTTTAAAGCCACTGCCCCCATAAGCGAATTACACGGGGATTTTCATCATCTCCTCGTATTTTTTTATATTTTCGAAAGTTTTTCGACAGTAAAGTTATGCATAATAGTGGACGCATCTTGACACATTAGAATGTTAAAGAAAGCTGTTAGTAAATTTGTAACTAATGACAAACATTCAAAACTTTTGAGACAAGGCAATAAATGATCCATTTTCAGTCACAATTATTTAAAAAATGTATAAAAAATTTCATTGAAAACAAAACTTAGTAAAAAGCAACTCTTTTGGCAACTCTTGCAAGGATGAAACAATAAAGCATAGAGATAAAAAATTTCACTTCAAAATTTACCAGAAACATTTCTAAAAGGACTTTGATGAAAACTGTTAGACTTGACTAACCGAAACGTTAATATCGGAAACACATGAATAAACATTTAACTATTTTATTAAAATTTTCTCGAAAATTTTCGCGCCATTTCTGCATTTAATTCCCAAGAGAGAAGTTCGCATTTTTTACGTTATTTTTTTAAGCAAAAGAGAAGTTGGTATACAATGGATTTCATTGTAATAACAGATTAGTAAAGCAGGTTGTTACCTGTGGCAACATGGACGTTCGTATGGGCGGGGTTTCCGGAAGCTGGGTTGCAGCTATATCTTCCGCTGTCGGCAGTTG
This sequence comes from Triops longicaudatus, assembly GCA_022885665.1. Lineage (NCBI taxonomy): Eukaryota > Metazoa > Arthropoda > Branchiopoda > Notostraca > Triopsidae > Triops > Triops longicaudatus. Next base: position 48,121 of record JAGQDJ010000183.1, on the reverse strand, counting down.
TGGCGCTGTTGACGGTCAGTCGACTCACGGACGGCGGACCGGGCTCAAAGCTAATGCTCCGCCCCTCAGAGCCCGGTACTGGGCTCGCGATACTACTGGTACCGCCAGGACCTCCACCGACGGTCAACGCTTTGCCGTCGTGCCACCATATCACGTATTGTGGCGGCTGGAGGCTCTGCATTTTCAAAATTTATTTTATATAAAATATTTCGAATTTTTGAAAATCAAATACTTCAATTCTTTAAAACAAAATTATTTGATTTTTTAATGCCTTGAATTTTCAAACAATCAAGTAGAAATAAAATAATTTGAATTTTTAAAATCACATACTTCGCATTTATCAAAATCAAATATTTCAAAGTACAGAAACAAAACAACTCAACAAAATGCAAAAACGTGAAGAAAGAGCATAAAAATGCACAAAGACGTAATGAAATGGATAGAAATAAAAATGGAAGGAAAGTTTTTAAGAAAAGCAATCATGTTTTCGCCTTCAGTTATTTTAAACGCTATTTTTCATACAAGCAAAATATTTGCCGAATATCCGTGTGGCAGAGTGGAGGTTTTGGAAGCAAAAGCGAAAAGCTTTTAGTGCCAAGAGTTTGTTGATTCTCCGTGGAACGCGACGCATTTTTGAGCAAGCACCTTTTTCTGAAGGCTTTCTCGTTGGCGAGCCAAATGTGTAGAGCATAGTGCAAAGCTATCGAGATTGCATATTTCCCTCCTAGCCTGCCCCCTGGTGGCGTCACTCCCCGTGGTGCGGTTTCCACTGAGAGTGGCGACGGGAGACCTCCACGAGGCAGGAGCCCATTTGTCACCGCCAGGAGGACAAATGTATACGAGTGGCTTCTGCTGCCGGGGAGCTTTTTCTTGCTCCGTAGCTCGCAGTTTTGCTCCTAGCCACCAACTCCTTCAAGCTTCTGTAACCTTCAACGTAGTAGCCATGGCTCACTGTGATCTTGCTCTCTAGTGGCCAGGAGCAAAACCCACCCATCGTAGCAAAAACTGGCCTGTCTCACTTCCAGACACAAAAAAATGGGTCGTGTGGAGTAAAGCAGACGACTCCCGAAAATCAAGCATAGTTTATGTTTTCCCTTCAGAGCTGGTCGGGCTATAAGCAGATTTGTTCTCACCAGACAGGCGTTTGATTCCGGATGGAAGAGTGAGTTTATTGGCCGTCTTCAAGACACATCGATACATTTTCTGCCTCTCTCCTGCTACCTTGCATTACTATTTCGTTCACTTTTTTTTGTGTGCCTTGCGATACGAGACAAAAGCTGCTCTGAACGGTCTATCTGCCCGTATTTAGACACACATTTGTAAAAGTCCAAGATGTTACAGCTAGAAGCTGGGTATATGGGCATGACGCCAATCGTAATTCGCGGCTCACTAATAAGATACGCTGAAGGAGGAGCCTCCATTGAGAACTGTGTATTTTTGAAATGTGACTTGTAAGGAACTTGTGGCCTGTCATTTTCTTGTGATTAATGGTGATTGTTGGAGTAGAATGGCGACATAGTAAAGATAAGTAAGTAAATTAAAGCTTTTCTCAGTTACTGGAAGAATACAGCGAATGGAATTATAGTTGAGAGAAGATTCTTGAGAGAATAGTGCATACTGTAACTCAGAAATGCACACGCTTGTATACCGGATAACAGTGAATAGATCAACACTAGGCTGTGCAGTGCATAAAATTTGACAGCAAATTACCAACAGCTACAGTATAAAATCGAACCAATAAGTTAGAACGATACCACTTGCTGGTCATAATTCTTCCTACTTCTCGCCTTGTGTGCTTGGTGCGCACTTTTCCCTCTCCATTTCCCTTGTATTTTTCCTTAGTACAGGGAAGTCACTCTTATTATAAAACCTCTGCCAGCTGTTAATTCTTTAATTAAGCTTGAATCCGTACAGAAATCCTATTTAAATGTCTTAACCGTAACAACAGCCAGTGAAAGCACACCGGATAGAAAGTAATGAACATTCAAGAATAGCCCTTTTATCGAAAAAATTACAATTGATTTTTGAAATATTTATTCTTCTGTACTTGAGTCTACAGCCGTTTAAACTCGTATTACTGCAGACATGGGCTACTTGTTCTTACAGCTACATGTGAAGAGTAATGCGTCACCTAACATCAGTTAGGCATGAAAGGGACGAAGCTTAGATTAATTACGGTTTAACTATTCAATACCTACGGCAAGTTACCTTGAAAGCTGTTACTGGCAATGAAAAGCTGCAGTTTAATTATTACTAGTACTCCAGAGAGCCTCCATTAGACCCAACTTCTGACTTGGTAATGAGTTATACCTGTACAATGGCTTGGTTGCATAGATAGTTCTCGAGACAGATTTGATGAGATACTTTTGTTGCGAGAACTGCGTTATATTTCCCTCCGGCTATCTTCAGTAGCGGCACGAACTAAACGAAGCTTGGCCGGAGGAGCAATCAGTACCCCATATTTTTGCGTCTTCCTCCTCGTTGCCCTTTGTAACCCCCTCTAGGTTATCTTGGCCAGTCAAGGAAGAACTATGTAACCATTCAGTAGTCATGGGCCAAAGAAATGTACAACGTTCGCCTGACGTGAATACAAATCACACCGATCCAGGCAAGGCAGGAAACTCATTTGTACTCGACATGAGCTGAAACATTTTCTACCGCGTACTGAGACCATCTTTGACCTTTATCGATATCGCTGCTCACAACCCAAAGCATTTTCTGTTTTGTAGAAAATCTTTTTGGCCATCTTTAACTTTTTTTTTCAGATTTCTTTACTCAGTATGAAAGAATGGTTGTTTCAATATTAGAATTGTTTCTGGTGAAAATTTTTGAAAAATAATATTGAAAAATTGTGAAATTACTGCAGAACATGTTTAATTTTTTAATCAAAAGAATATTTAGATAAGCTAGACTAGACAAGTCTATAGTTGCTACAGAATTGCGCTAGAAACAAAGAAATATTCTAAGGAAATCTTTCCATCTTTCAAGGAAAACGATCGCATATCACTTTTCAAGTTCGTGGGGAACGTATTTTTGCAGAAATAAGAGTATTTCTATGAGTTTGACTTCAAATCCTTGTAACTGGTACAGGTATATGCTATAAACGGTTGAACTTGCGAAAGAAATATTGAACCGTTTCGAAGAAAACGGCCTAATCATTTGCTAGGTTCTGTGAGGATCACATTTCTTCACAAAGAGTATTTCTTCACATTTCTTCATCTCTGGTATAAAAAATTTCACCATTACTGTGTTTCTTTAGAAATATTATGTTAGCTGCAAGAAGTCTTTACATTACCAAGGAAAGCAGTCGCGACTTGATTTCAAAGTTGCATGCGTACTGCATTTCTTCAGAAATCAGACAATTCCTATTATCTTGTCACGTTAAGCTTTGCCGTACATCGCGACTTTATAGATAAGTTTACCTGCTTTCTAATCTTCCAACACTGTCTTCTATCGCACGCACTGATCTATCGCGTGACGGATTTCTTACTGACAGAAATCTCTTCAAACCTAGCCATGAATGATTGCAAATCACTATTCTGCCTAAAAGAAGAACATTTCCCTCCCGATGCTTCTGACTAATATTATTTACGTCCATAATTCACATATTCTCTCTACCATCTGAAATAAAAGACGACCTCTTGCTGCAGGATTACTTCCTGTCGGCCCAAAAAGCCTCAAAGTGCAGCCTGCACCGTCTCAGAAATACATTTCCAGTCGTAGAATGCATTGTTCTCCAAATTCGTTCTTTCTACTTAAGCGAAGGCAGAAATAAAAGCGTTTCTCTCAACAATTTTTTTCTTCGCCAAAAACCCAAACGATTCTAAAAGCCTGTTAAGGAAAAGCTCGTCTTCTCATGTGTACCTTCCTGACAGTGGGGTGTACACAACCCTGAAGTGTCATTAGGGAAATGGAATGGTGACAAATGCAGACTTCGCTGCGGAGTGCGTTCAAATTTTAATTCCATTGAAATAGGTTTTTTAACCACCTAAATACAACAGCAGCGGTGAAAAATGTGCGAAACGCAAGCTGTAAACAATTTTAAAATTCACACAGAAGGAATCACTTACATTGGTTACGACACACGTAAGCGAGAAAGGACTTGAAGCACCCACGTACACATCATCTCCCCCAACGAGAACTGCTTGAGGAACTGTTACACGTAGATCCACAGATTGGGTAGACACGCCTTTCCGAGTCGATACCTGGTTTCCATGCAAGCAAAAAATTTCAAAAAATCGTGAATAAAATCGTAAATTTGCTTTCAGACATCAAGAATTTCTGTCGAAATTTCTACGTTTCTAAGAAAATATGCAAGAGAATTTCTAGGAATACACTTTGTTTCTGTGATATTCTATAAATGTTAGAGCACAAAGTTTGATGGAAGAAAAGCTTGAATCAGTAAAAGGGGACTCGGCCAGTAGAAATAAGCATGGGAAGTAAGGACCTGACTGTGGGGCCAGTGAAGAGCTTTTGTTGGGAGCGTTTGAAACAACAATCCGGAGCTGTTTTTGCTCCAGTTATAGTAATAAAAAGTCTAGAAGTCCAATGAGCGTGAGTCGGCCAACCACCCGAAAGCAAACGGTGGATCAATAAAAGGCAAAGCTTCGCAGCTTTAAGTCACTCTCCATCCTTTGGCTTAGTTTTCCTTCAGGAGGGGCAAAGTTCGTTGCAGTATCGTAACATGCTACGTTTTTTCAAGATACTTCTTTTATTTCTTTAAAATGTAGCCTGATTACGGCAAGTTGAAGACTTGCTAGCTTAACAAGCATCGAATATACAAAGAATTATTTTCCTAAGCTGTACAAAAGATCTACGTTTCACTTGTCTAATTCCTTTATTCTTCTATTTCGCCGTATGTAACCTTCTGTTTTTGTAAAATATTTTTTTTTTTACTAAGCTTTGAAAAAGGGAAGAAATAGGGCTTGCCAGTACACCCGGAGGGGAACACAGCTTGAATAGAACTTTGGTCTTGTGATGGTTTTCAGGTTAGGAGTGTTGCACTTACCTGACAGTCGTAGACCCCTTCGTCTTCCTTTCGGATAAACTTAATGAACAACGTCCACGATTCTGTCTCCGGCTGGGGCGCGATCCGAACACGCTCGTCACGTGAGTAAACTTGCGAGTCGGCTGCTAAGATGTGCCAATCACGCCTTCTTACCCAGGATACCTAACGTACCAAAAACTTTCTTTTTAAGAAAAAAAGCACAAGTGATCAGCAGGCTAAATGATAATTGACAACTGAACCGGAAAGCGAATTATAGCGGAATTTTTCATCTCCTCCTTTTCAAAAACTGTTGGATATTTTTGTGAATTTTTCCAACAGTAAAGTTATGCATTAATGCTATCATATGGTAGCGTTTTGGAACTTTAGAAAATTGTGTTGGTAAATATGCAGTAATTCGTTAAAATTTGGCAACTTTTGTCAAAAACTGGAAAACAATGTTTTTCGCCACAAAAAAAAAGATTAAGAAAGAGCGAATATACATTCTTGATGAGAGGTTTGTTACATAAACTTTGGACTTCATTTAGCGTTCATTAAGCAAAGGAGCACGTCTTTTTTAGTTCTGCAAACACAAGCTGTCAAAAATCAGTCTCCGCCCCCCAAACTTTTGGAGGACGAAACTGAGTACGAACTCGTGTTAAGGGGTAGCGTGGATACGCCGAGTACCGTAAAGAGTGCCAACGTACGTACTTAGCCCTTTCAAGTGGGTTCCTCGCCCTTGTTCAAACTTTAGGGCGAGTTTCAATTTTTTGTCATCTTCAATAGTACTTTAAAGCAAAACTTTTGGCAGTACGCTGACATCACAATCTGGAGCAATTTACAATTTTTTTCATTCCCTTGACAGAAAAAAATCCTCCTAAAACGCACTATTTTAAAAATCACTAAAAATAATTCAAAGCAAGATTTTAAAAAAATATTTAAAAAAAGTAAAAAATGGACCCTAAAAAGCTAAGATAAAAAATATAGTAAAAAAAGTATCTTTTGTAATCCCAGCACTGGCCAGGAATTGCTAACAATGACACTTCGGGGTTATAGGGTACGTTAGGTTCGCACAATAGGAACACGTTGCAAAAGAGTCATATATGGAAGTTTCTTGAAGAGGTGAAGGGTAGCCAAAGGGCAAACCAGTAAAGCCCTTAAGGGAGTTAGCTTATCCCGTATGGAAATTATGCAAAGTAGGTGGAAGTTGGAGCAGTTGGAGAAGAATTAAGCCAGAGTCTTGGAGTTTTGGGCCCATTCCCCCCTTTTTCTTTTACTTTTCTTGTTACGGTCGCTTCCAGAAGCTCTTAGGAAGTTTCTTAAGAGCAAGGCAGCCAGTAAAAGGCTGGATTGGTAGAAAACGACAAGAACATCTCGTTAGCTGTTCCTATTGATTGCCTGGGCGTTGACCGAGTGGCTATTATACATGTAGTACTTGTATCCTTGGCAGTCGCCTCTGTTTGGGGGGATCTGGTATAGTACGATCTGGCGGATACATTGTCATTCCAATGCAAAACCGGGTCTTCGTCTTACTCGCGAGCTTACTCCAAAAGAGAGTAATCTAATACCTAGTTACCGCCCGATTCTGGAATTTGTCTTGATTTGCGATGACCTAGAACAGTTTGGTACAAATACGGATAATTCGAATGAAAATAATTACGAAAAAATAGGTAATAAAACTAGACATGCATGTCAATGTTGCAATAATGACTTACAGTAATAACTACTGTGTTTCATTAGCTCTTTGTTACGTTATTATTTTTTTCCTTTTTTACACGGATATATATTTAACCTAAAAATAAATAAATAATCTGTCTAATATAATAAGTAATTAAATTATAAATAAATATATTACCTATAATTTAATACCAATGTAATGTATTTTCTGTGCTCACAATGCAATAGAATCTATTATTGTACAGCCTTGTATCTAATAATACGCTCGTTTATTCTTGACTGCAACAAGTTTTCCCCTCCGGGCCGGTACTGGGCCGCTGAACTAAACCTTACCTGCTTATTTCCACTTGTCTTTTTTCTTTCCGTGTGTGCGTTATGCGCCTAGTTGGGCACGAATCCTCTTTTCCACCCTCCAGGCTAGATTCGTTTCGGGACTTGTTAGTCTGTCAGCCGTCATTTGTTAGGTTCCCATTTCGAGTTAACAGGACGCGCGTGTTGTGTTTGCCTGCCATAAAAGCGAGAGTTTGGGACATGCAAAACGTTGAGCTAGCTAGTTGTATGCCCTTTTATAGTCCAGCTCAGACAACGAAGCAACGTTGCTTTTCTTTAGTTTTGTTCCCCTGGCCAGCCCCCGGGGGCAAGAAAGGGGGGTTTTAATAGGTGCGTGCAAAAGTCCTTGCAATAGTACTTGGGCATTGTGTTGGGCTTCGTTTGACGCCCGTATCAAGCTAAAGACTATGCTGTGTATGTGGCGGAGTGGAGGTATCTCACTAGCACAGGAGAGGGCGTTACCGTCGTTCGCGTCGTAAAAAGAGCTCTGGCGAGGGGATTAGACGAAGGAAAGTGCTGAAGAAATGCCCCGCAGGGCAACTGGCTTATTACGACTGCCAAGTGATGGGAATCAATTGGGGCGGAGCTGGATGGGAAAAGCTCAAGGTTAGCAGTGAAATGGACGTCACTGGAGAAATTGAAGCTTCAACAGTGACAAAAGGTGACAAGGAACGCTACTCAGGTGGAATCTTTCCCACGCCTCTCTCTTGCATGTGAAAACAGCTGTTGACATCACTTGACATCTTCTTCGCGGCAGATAGGGTGTCCTGCACCCCCCAAGGGAGCTAATTTTCCCCAGGTGTACATCTTTCTGTAAACTCAAGCCTTTGTACTCCTTAAATACTCGTCCTTTTCACTTCAAAACTAGCTATTTTTTCATTGTGAAGAATAGGTGTCACAAACTAATAAAATCAAAAGTCGCGGTACTAAGCGAAAATCGAACTGAAACTCGTGAAAACTGACTTAATAACGTAATTTTATGCTAAACGTAAGCCTAAGTTAAAGTAAAGATCTTATTTATTTAAACAAAAATTTGCGGCGACATCGCAAAAGATTATATTCCTTGGTACCATCATCCGTCATTCGCAGTTATCGATAGAACCTCCTTGTGAGGGCGCAGTTAGTATCGCTTCTGCTGGATCTAAACTTTGAGATTTTCCTTTTTGTTACTCTTACTGCTCCAATTTTTGGCAGTTTTTGAAGCCTTGCTCTAATGGTTGACTTCTGACTTGTTGACTGTTTGTTTACATACATTTTCGAAACCAAAATTCCCATGATTTGCTTCGAGCAAATTCCAGTAAATTCACTTTGAAATAAATAAAAAATGTAACGGATTCTAATAAGCGAAATTAGTGATAGCTAATTTACCCCAAATTCTTCCCTTTGAGGTACGTGGCAGGGTAAGAAGGCAGTGTCACCCAGTTGGACGTTGAGGATGGGCGGCATTGCTGCCAAGGCGACTGGTACTGGCACTACTGGCGCCGGGCTGGCGGTCGGGTCTCCTTTTCGGCCTAGAAAGCAAACAATACGTGAGAAAGCCTTTACTCAGCGAAAAAGTCATTCGCATTTCGAAACACAAAACCCCACACAAGCGTTAATTGAGTTGGTCCACATCTTAGACACATATTTCCTATTTTTTCTTTCGTCTTTTCAGAATCTTAAAGCCTGAATTCTTGCATCTATTCATTCTGTTCTCTTTATCTCGATTTTTTTTTGCTAACTTAGTGTTTAATTTGCCATACAGGAGCGCCGGGCTAAGTATTGTCGTAAATTGCTAAGCTTGAGACAAGTCTTCGTGGCCAAACTCCTCCCTCCTTTCTCCGGCTTTATAGCTTGACCCTCCGTCACATTTCTTTCCAACTTTTTCTCTCTCTCCACCAGCTTTTTAATACTGTTGAGGGTGAATCCGTGTTGTTGGTTCCGCACTGGACACGAAGGCTTATCGCTGAGTCTTCTGCTCTAAGAAATAACCACAGGGACTGACTGGCCATTGTGGCGTTGTGGCAAATGGCTCGGACCGTGGCTTTCTTAGTACTAATATCAAAAGGGTTTTAGTAGGGCCGAGCTTAGAATTTCCGCATGGGCAAGCCAAGTCCCTGAATAGTCTGCAGAATTTTTCTTCTTTCAACAACCGAAGAACTAGAGCAGAACATCCGATGATGGTGGACGCTAGTTTGTCATTACCAAACCGAAAAACATTGTCCCAGGCGTTCCGTGGGCTAAATTACTGTCATCCTTTAAAAGCTTCAGCCAGGAAAGCCAATTTGGCTGAATCATTTTTTCTGACCCTTCAATGTTCCGTGTGCGTGCCTCCAAACTACACTGTCATTTATAATTGGTCATTGCTTTCTTCCACCGCCATTAAGACTTGGAAGTACAACACTTGGAGGCGTTACTTGCCCGCTGAACTTTTCATGCGTACGTGACAACTTATTTCCTTTGAGAAGGGGCAGTAATAGGGCAAACGGCAGCTTTACCCAAGCTTCCGCATCGCTCAGTTCGCGAGGCAATTTATTTATCGTTTGGTGGGTTGCTGACTAGCCTTGATAATCTTAGTACTGCGTGGGGTGGTTGTTTGGTAGCTTCTGCGACAAGGAGAGAGCGAACAACTCACAAAGTCGTCGTAGAGGCTTTGTGTGCGGGCGCGACAAAGTGGTAGTACCGACATAAATTCCTGCCAGAGGCATTTTGTGCCTGGTTTAATATGAAGGCTTTGGAAGGCCATGTGTGTAGCCAGCGACGATAACTTTCCGACCATCCTGTCTTAAACTGTGGACTCGTAGCCAACCGACGATGACGGTTATATCGGTACTTTAATCAACTGTGCTGAAATTTCTGCACAGGGATGGAGTTTCGTTTGGGCTTCGACACGGTTACTGCAGAACCCAAAGCAAGACCTCTGGGTCGTCAAACAGGCTAGAAATCCTAGGAAGCCTTTAATTACTAATTTTGTCCAAGACAGGGACCTTTTCCAAGCTTGTGATGCACGATTTTGCATTCAAAAGCCCTATCGGAGCTTGCTGGCTAAATCTTCCAAATTATCCCCACGTAGAAACTCGGGTCGATTGCAACGTAATCTTAGCAAAGAATATCTTTGAATGCAAGGTTTCTGAGGCTGAAAATGAAGTTGTAGCGCACTGATTGCTTTAAAGATAAAGAAAATAAATCTCTTTTCATGACAAAGTGTGTTCATATTTCGCTTTTGCAAAGTTACTACAAGTACCGAAAATTGTGTAAAAATTGTTTTTCCATAAACTAAAAAAAGCGCTCAATGTAATGACCTTTAGTCCTATTGTGGTTTCCATTTTGCCCATTAGATGGCACTGCCTCCACTTTGTTTATTTTTTTTATTGCAGCACGTCTTAGTAGTGAATAATACAGATCACGGTTATCTCAGAGCAATATCGACATTTATCAAAGAAATAAGTTAACATCAAACACAAGGCCTCTAAAAGTGATTTTACGCGTAACAAAGTCAGAAGTGACGCATTGGTATAGTTTGAAGAGTTTCTCTCCAAGATCTCTTGCGCGAATGGTTAAATAAAGACAAATATTATTCATTTTTCACATTAATATAGTGTTAGGGCACCTCTAAGTATTCCTAATATCTTTTTACTCTACTATGCATTAATGGTACATATTAAATGGCAAACTACAAGGGCATTTTACCCCACCAAACTGGCTCCGCCCCTTGACAGTTTATACACCTGGAAGAATCTCCAAATTTCACAATCATTTCGCCTTATTCTTCTTTCTTTCAAATCTCAAGAAAGGCGTTTAATAGCTAGGACACCGGTACAATTTGCTGGTGTGTTTGCAAGCTATGCTTTTGCCTGCAGACGAAACGAAACAAAAATCAGATAAAATGTATAAACTGTCCCGTTCATACTATATAATCAGACAATAATTTCGTTCCTGCTGCAATTTAAAACTACAAATGTGACAAATTAAATTTAACTTTAGTTTCACTACCCTGCACAGAGATTTCAGACCGTGAACTGCATTATGACGGATTTTAAGAGTGCGACGTTAGGTTTTTCTCATCGGGATCGCCTTGTGACTGGAAGGAGGCTGGCAAATTACTTATGCTAATCACAAGTTTGGGATAGTGCCAAGGAGGAAGAAATATTGGGTCTGTACTTGGGTGGAGACAATACCCTTGAAGCTAACGCGTCACGGCTGGAGGACTTTGGGGAAGTTAAACGGTTTCCAGTTTCGTAGCTAATCGCTTAATTATCTCGTGCCCGTGCTCGTACTTCTTTCGCCAGCCCCGGGATCAAGACTATGGCTTGAGGATGTACCAGCCTGGTACTACTGGCAAGCCTCTCTGCCTCACTCTCTCACACTACTTAATTAATGCCTATGTACGCACGAGTGGATATAAGAACACCTCTTACGGTCCATACGTGGCTTCTGCCTGCAACGAAAGGTGGCTTGGGTGGATATCGAAACCCCCGTGTACGGAAAACAAACGCCTAAGGGTTAATAAGCTGCAAAAACGGAACTAAAAGCTCCTTTTCTCTCTACCTGGCGTATTTGTAACGCAGCCACGTGTAACATTGGCTGATGGCTTTGCCCTAAGGCACTCGGAGTACCCACGCGAAAGTCCGCGTGGGACGAAACAACTTCAAATGCGATATGCTACTAAGCCGTATCCATGATTTAAATGCTTTTTTAGCAACCTCCTACAAATTACCTAACCAAATTCAGAGAAAATCTTACGTAGAGCTTAATATTTGAGAAATTTGATCAGTTTTATTAAATGTTATACATTAGGCTTGTCGTAATTAAGAAAGCAAGGCAATATACCCAAAATTATGAGTAAGTTAATTTTTGAAAGCTGATGGAAATTCTTTTTAGGTCAACTTCGATTTCGTGGCACCAATGGACCATTGAAGATAGGAAGGTTGGAAACAGAACAGACAAAAATAAACAACGGGAGCTTAAGTAAGTGGGCAATGAAGATAAGCTGTAGCAAACATTACAAACCTCGGTCAACTAACATCCAAAGGTAAGTAACTTGATGAACGATATTTGTCAATAGGCCTACTAGAGGCGGAATGCTAAGGTCTTGGTATATGAGCTGAATCTCAAGCACGTAATAAGAGCATGGAACTAATATAATAGATAAAGTCTAGTTCAATGAGAATAATCATCCTGCGTTTCGTCGTTCCAAAGGATCTCGGTGCTAGCTAAAGAGAATCTGGCACGTGTACTTTCACGAAAACTAAATTCGTGATTAAGGTAAAGGAATTTTTGCCCTTCTTGAAAGATCCTCCAAAGTTTACTAAACAGTTTATCTGGGGTCTTGCGAGTCTTGGCCCTTCCATAGTTGCAAGCTTTCAGTGGCAAAGTGTAAAATCGTATTACGTGCCAGTACCTGCCTGCCGTCACAAACGCTTCATAACTCTTATTTTCTTGGACAGAAATGTACCCAAGTAATATCGTGTGGCTAGTAGAGCCAGTTGTTTACAGAGTTTGGCTTTCGTTAGCGATCCGTGTCACCAACCACACCTTTTATCTACTCGTCTCGCGTCCGTTGCTGGGTTGACGAAACTCCACGTCTACAGAAATTCGATATTTCTCCATGCTGCGAAAAAAAAACTGCCGCTCTTCCTCCCAAGGTGTCCGTGATCCCAATATTGACGCGGACTTTTTGTGTCTGACCTTCCCAGATCCACTTAAGGGAGTGGCTCCCACACGACTCGCTTACGTTCCTTTCCAATTATATGAAAATACGCCTCTGCCACTTTTACACGTGATCTTTTACTTTCGGGCACTAAATTTTTCAACTATTAGAGGAAAAAGTTAAGGTGCTTGTGACCGTTTTCCGGACACGCCTACCACATGAAACCTTACGAGCGCTTTTACCTGGACTGAAAGGTGGTAAGCTGGGTCCGGGTTGCAGGGCTGCTAAACTAGAAGCCAACGTCACCAACAACGAATATCCAAAGGTTAACATCATTGTCCTGTAAAGAAAGATTCAGATATTGAGAAATAATTCGGTACTTCCAGAAATTCAAATAGATAAATTCAGTAAATTTATATTCATCAATGCAGTAAACTCGTGTTTAATAAATTTAATAAAGTCATGTCATTTGTCGTCTAAATGTGAATTCATATATCATTAGTTGAAAGTTGTAAAGTAATTAACCTAGTTTTAAAATGTGATACAATTAGGTGTAACGTTAAAATACTTTAGAAAGTCCTAACATGGAACAAGAATCGAAAATAATCGCATTCTTGTGCCTTAGTCACACATTACTGAAGCCATTTCTATTCATGTCGAAGAAATTTCAAGAAGTGTGGCGATATTTATAAAACGAAGAAGAAAATTGCATTGAGAGAAACAAAAATATCTAACAAAATTAGATTCTTTATCTTGCGAATTTATGTCGAATTTGCCTCGTACATTAGTTATTTATTTACCGAAAAAATCAATCTAATATTTCTCGTAAATCGCTAGTGAGAAAATGATTTCTGCACCCCTGTGGCGCTGAGTTGCTTGAGAAATAATTGCGAAGCCAGCTGGAATGTTCGTATTCCACTCGACTGCTCACTGGCTTGACAAGGGAGAAGGAAACTCGGGGAATTGTATTTGGGAAGCTCGTAGCTTCTATTGAGAAAAAAAATATCTTCTGCAACCGTTTTTGTATTTGAGGCCCAAAAAATTGCAGGATCACTGTTAAGAGCCCTACGTAAGCGAAATTAGGATTCGGGGGTTAATAAGAGCCTTTCTCTTGCTCTTCCGTGACTTAATCAAAATCTTTTTCATTCACGTACACTTCTGTGCGGTTGGCTCATTTCCTTGCGTTTCTGGCGAGGAAAAAATGATTAAGCAAAAAAGGAAAAAAAAAAATAAGAAAAAGGAATATTTTGGTAGAGTCTTGATAACATTCTGTTGAGCGTTTAGGCGGTTGGTTGGTCTTTAACGAACTATAGAAATATAGAATACCGAAAACATATCCCCCAGAGCGCCATTTTGTTTCTTCCAACCCGTTTTTCTATGGCTTAGCACTCATTTCTAAAGAACGTCTGCCAGTATCGCTCAAGGTACTGGGTTGGTTGAGTTCTCACCCCCCGACAAGTCGATTACCCACCATTGCCTGTCATCTGTCATTCCTCCGGCTACGTATTGCCTCCTCTCAACACATCTATCCCCATCTAACGTCGTCAAACGCCGTGCATGAATAGGCTCGTGACGTAATTGACACATTGGATGTCCTATTAACGAAAATCTTATTTTTCGTGACAAAGAGGGGGAGATAAAAAGAAACACGAGCCTGTTTGCCTTACAAAATTCCCAATAGGGGCAAAGAGGGGGGAAAATGGAAGCAAACAACGATTTTTTACGGTCCGTGTGCGATACACAGGTGGTTTGATCATATCCCCATCATCTCTTGCTTTTCTTTCCCCATCTAAAAAAACTGTTTTCACCCCTCAAGGGGGGTTGAAAGCCCCCTGCTGGTGCTGCTTTTTAGGAAAACAAAATAGAGACCGGCTGTTGGGTATTTGGCTCCCATTTTCTCTCAGTTTTTCTCTAGACACAGAAATACGGAAGATTTGGTGCTCTTTGGGGTATTGTACGCACTAATATTGAGTTATATAATACTAGTCAGTATTTTTAGCTATTTCTTGCATTTTTATTTTATTTTTTGTTATTTTATCGCTTTCAGTTTTTACCTTCTTTTTATATTTTTTATGTTTTATGAGTTGAGGTAAAATGTAACAATTTGTATTTTAGATTCATTTTCTGGGTTATTTAATTTCGATATAGCTTATTTGATTGATTTGATTTGATTTATTTTATTTGAGTTTATTTTATTTTATTTATTTTGCATTTTTATCTTATTCATTTTTCATTTTTATTTTATTTATTTTATATTTTAGGGATTTTATGTCTGGCCAACTTTAGCGGAATTACAAATTTTCGCTTTATTTACATAAAAGTGGACAAAACAGCAGTAAGCTAACCGTTCTTAGGAGACTAAAGGCCGGTACAACGTTATATGGTGTTAAGAGGAGGTACTGGTCGACCTATGGACAGTTAAAAGGACACCTGTCTTGCTTTTCACACCGAAGCTAACTTTAGTAGGTTTCGTGATGGCGGCGAGGTTAACGGTTTTTTTTAGTGATGTTGACATGTACGAGCCGCTAAAACCAGTTACTGCCTACTTCTGGTATTTCTTTAGGCTCACGAATGGGGACACTGTTCCAAGTGGATGTTATTTCTTCCCCCAATAGGGTCTTTTAGGGTGATAAGATACCGGTCGTTATCAGATTATGTCTTTCTTAATTTAGACAGTCCGTTACGACAGAAGTGTTATGCCGGTACTGAACTGGATACGTCTGTGTACCATTCAAGCTTGTTACAGCCATTTCGAACCATAACGACGTGGAAATTTCTGTCGAGTTTCGACAGTTATTCGTTGCCAAATTATTCAGCGACAACGCAACTCAGAAATTTCCTTTCTCTTACTTCAAATCGATCACTAGTACCTGCAGTACCTGCAATATGCTCTCGTATCACCCCAGACACTTGGATCCCTGTAAGCGGATTGCTGAACAGTCCAGTATTTCTGCGTGTTTCCTCAGTCAGAAATGAGCCATAGTTGTGTTGTGACGTCTGTGGAGGTAAATTACGTGACAAAGGTCACGAAATGACGGTAAGCTCTCAGAATCAATAAGCCAGTACTGACTCGCATTTCTTGCGACAATTTCTTCCAGAAATTTGGAGAATATTTTCACGTAAACCCACAGTCTCTTAGGATCGGCTCTGGCGTGGTAATGAAGTTTCCTGGTGTATAGAAATAGACATTGGGAGCTGAAAGAACTGCTGAGTTAGTACTCAGAAATCCCGGTACTATTTTTTCCTCCGAGATCGGTGACAGTTTTGGACATTTTCGGAAGAGAATTCCCTGGAGAGGGCACGGAGAGCTCCAGGGGGCGAAATGCGTGTTCTTCCTTCAGAAATTTATTTCTTGGCTTCCGGGGACTCTCCCTGCGCTCGCTGCTGGTATTTCTTCAACGTGGAGTGTGGCAGTAACCATAGGGATTTTATGCACCACAGCTTATGATGGACGACTTACTTAGCACCCGTTTTGCCCTCAAGCAAGAACCTCGCGTTCCACCGTAAGGTAAGACTCCCTGGGGAAGTCCTGCGGGGGCGAAAGTTTTATTTCAAAGAATATAATAAGAGGTGTCAAATTTAAAATCCAAAGCTTTTGGATCCGAGCCAGCTGTAATTACATTCATAATTTGCACCATAACTTATGACGGATTTATGCGCCCGCAAAGGTGAGCGTCCTTTTTTCTGTACAAAGTTCATAGAGGAGTCGTATTTCAATCTTTTAGAAAAGCTGTGCTGAGACGACAGCTTCACAGGCTCTTAGGGAATTGGAAAGTTGGCGAAAGTTCTCAAAGGCCACAAAAAAAAAAAAAAAAAAAAAAGTTGGGTAGTACTCGGGATTTCAGAGATCCTTGTAACCCGTTACAGTGCTTGGGCCCAACAAGCGACACAACAGCGAAAGACTTTTCGTAGGTCATGATTTTAGGTGGAACATGCTGATCCTAAATGGCTCTAAACGGATTTTCAGCTCCCTGCTAAGTACCGGGAACTCCTCCCTCGTTCGGTCACTAGCTAAACGGCTTTTATACCTTAATTTCTTTTTATTTCTTTTCGACATATTCGTTACTATTATGTGTTAGTATTATTCAATATTACACACTTTATAAAACAAAACAAGGCTAGTTGAGCGATACATGCATGAATTACGAACAGCTAATTTTGACTCAGGTTTACCCACTCCTTTTTTAAATAGTTTTTATTTATTTTTTAATTTTAGGCTCTATAAAGCTTAAAATCTCCTTACTATGTTTAGACTGCGGAACAACGGGCTATGACAGCGTCGTAAATATTACTTGGGATTAATTTTTTACTCATGCTAGGCAATAAAAGTGTCAAGAAAGAAGTGGCGCTTGTTGTCACGCTAAGGGATTAGCGGTGTATGAAGGAACTTGGTTAATCCTGAATTGCTGTCAATGATTCAAGCTTATCAATGATACAGCTAGAGTGCGTAGTTTCTGACGAAAAGCTTCCTGAAATTGGGTCTTCCTTGGGCGGATAAAGTCAAGTTAATAAGGTTTGTTGCCAAGAGGAACCATGGCTTAGACATCGCGGTTAACTTTTACCGTTGTGTGAACTTGGGTTAGTCAGTTAATGCAACCGAAGTTTGTTTGGATTATCTCGTCCAATAAACAGGACAATGTTAAAAATCCGACGAACTTCTTAGAAGAAATAAGCTTAACGTAGATGAAATTTAATTTTAACAATCGTTAGGTTTAAACTGACTTTGTTCAATTCACTTTTTACCCATGGTTTAGGAAAACAAATCACCAAATCATGGTTATGACTCCGTGAATGTGACTGTAGCAATAAAATCTTCGATTTTAGCACGTTATCTTCTACATTGTTGCGACACCAAAGTTATCAAGCCTGCAAAGTTTTCTTGAAGGAAAACATGACGAGTCACACGATCATCGTTTTTATGTATGTTTTATATATTAAAACTAATTTAATTTTTTGCTTTGTATCGGTTAAAATAAGTATGACAGGAGTATAAACTTCAGATAATTGCACATAGAATAATGTCAAAACTTAAAAATACTACTTAACGCCGAAATTCTGAAATTTTCTTTCAGAATCTTGCTCTTTCTGTATATGATATAGAAGACTTCAATGACTTCAGTTACAAGCACTAAATGTTTGAAAGAAATCCCAATTAAAGGCTGAAAAGCATACTTTGTGAGGCGATCCTCATTCACTGTTTTTGAGGTATAGCAAGTGAGGCGTAAGTGTTTTGACAAGTTTTTTCGTATTTCTGACAGCCTTTCACGTAAACAAGTTCGAAGAGTTTTTGGCGTAATCCCATTCACATGTGCGTGTCGAAGCAAAATGGACCAAAGCCACGGAATCCTTTCTATTTCTTCACTTTTCGAGGATTGGGGCGTTGCAACCAGTGTTGGCTCTCAAAATAAATATATTCACCAAAAAAGATCCCAACTTCTTGTGTCATTTTTGGAAGAATAACCTCGACAATGGCACACAGCTACACACCAGGTAATCACAGAGTCACCGATTTCGGAAGTTGAGACCACCAAAGTTCAGTGGGTGATAAAGATCACGCAGTGAAGTACAGCTTCAGGGCGAAACATGGCGGCAGAATGCCTTGCCCACGATCCACGACGCTGTTTGGTCTCGGACACAGTGACAAATCATCCCCACTTTTCACTTTAATCCCGCGAATTCCCAAATTAGCCGGTGAACCAAGTACGGAGCAGCTTGCTGAGCAAATACCATCGTCCCAGTCATGGTGTTTCACCATTTAAATCACAACGAAGCAATTAGTAAATTTTTCTGAAGCAATATCCGTTCGCTTGAACACTACGGACTTGAATTACTGCGACTATTTACGCTTCTTAAAAATTCCAAAGTTTCTGAAATTTCCGGAAACAAGTATCTTCGAATTGAAGTACAGCGTGCTAGTTAGGGGAAGCAACTCCAGAACACTACTGTGGTCTTTGGGTACCTTACGCCGCGGAGACAGCTGCCAGATCTTCCGCGCAAGCGTAACCGGGGGTGAGAGGGTAGGCGTTGGAAGGTGGAGGAGGGTGAATATTGCTGTATACACTGCGAGACTTGCGTTTGGCCAAGTTGGTCACAAGTGTATACAATAAGATTGGTCACCCGGTGCACTTGTATAGATGTCGCTTCCTTTCCATCTTTGCCTTTTTTATTATTGCAGGAAATCACCCCCAACCCCTCAGAAAAAGGGTGCACTGGCACAAGGGAAGGAAATCACCGCAAAACTCGTTTTTGAAATGCTCCGCTTGGCTGAAGTTGAGAGTTTTACTTCCGAGGGCGCCGAAGACGGAACTTGCGAGCGGGGTTAAAGGGGGAGGGAGGGGGTGAAGATTTAACAATAGTACTACTGTGGGTCTTCACAATAACGCGCCCTCTCATGTCAGCGTGTTTTTGGTGTGACATACTGGTCGCAAGGCTTTTATGATTTTATGGACGGTTGGCGGTAGCTACTGGGAATGGGGCAGACTTCCAACAATGAACGTTTGTTGCGTTAAGCGCCCCCCCCCCCCCCTCCATGCCCTCTATCGGGTGACAGGGAGTTATGACTGACCCATCTGTCCTCACCGTATTCAAGAGAATGATTTTAACATTTAAAGCTAGCCTCTAAGCGTAGACCTTTCACTGATTAAATTCTATTTGTTGTCTGCTCAAGGAGGGTGATGAGTGCATAAAATACACTTTTCACATAAGGAAGCCTAATAAACCCAGATGTAAGAGAAATTTGTAGCTTTTTCTCTCTTATAATCGAGTTAGATTATGTAGACTTTTTGCAATCTTGATTCGTAGTTTTAGCGCTATGAATAGTTTTGGTCAATCGTTCAAAGATATCAAATTTATCTTATATCTGGGTTTGACAATCATTGTGAAGCGTATGAATGATCTTACCAAGTTTTGCGAAATTTTAAAGTTATCTAATAGGGGAAAATACGTTAGAAATATCCGTGTCTCAAAAATGCTTAAATGACTTCCAAAAACGTGTCATGCAAGTATACCATCAAGTACGATTTCTAATTTACTTGGGAGCAATTTGCACTATTGCGTCTTCGACGATGTGCAGCTATGCTTTGTCCTCCTCCCCAAACTTGACCTTTCGCGTATCCGTTCCGCGTGGTGTTTTACTCAGCCATCAAGGCGTGCTTTGACTCATTATTGGGTTCATTATTCTTTTAACGCCTCTTCACGATGTCTTTCCGCTCCAAACCTGAGAACCTTAGTCATTATTGATGACCGAGGAGTGATATTAGGCTCCGCTAACTGTCTCACACCTTCCTGAAGGCTCATCGTGTACAGTACGTCACAAATGCACTTTTATTTTATTTTTCACTTTCTTTACCCACCCTCACTTTTTCCTCTAATTGCGCCTGAAATTTTATTCATTTTTCACTCTATTTACTTTATTTAATTTTTTACTCTATTTAATTTTTATATTTTATTTTAGCTTGCCTTGCTTTGCGTGTTGTTGATTTTGGATAGATATTTTTAGTTCATTTAATGCCGTCTAACGTTTGTCACCCGATCATCTCGCAAAATAGAGTCTGTTTGAAATGGATTCTTGTTGCCAAGTGGTTAGAATGCCGTAATTTAACACGGGAGGCTAGGGTTCGAGTCCCGGTGGGGTCCAAAACGTGTGGCTGGCGCTGTGTACATTTCAGCCTTTGACTACCACCACCTTAACTGAATACAAGGCTTTTGAGTCTAAGATGTTCATCTTGTGACGCAATGTATCAATGGAGTGAAAATCCTGCTCCTGAGACAGACAAGGAGCATATCACACTGCGCCTGCGGAAACGAAGTTAAAGAAAGGTTCTGGCGAATTATGCAGGCTTGAAGGGAGGCTAGCCTCGAATTACTAAAATTGACAACAATATCTTGTACCGATCTGGTAAACTGTAGAGTTGGCGACGGTTTCATTTCCAGGGAAACACGAAATTGCCTCTGTCACGTACACACGTAAGTATCAGTCTATATCACGGATAGCTAACACGGCCATGAGATCGAGTTGGTTTGTGACACAAGATGATGTGACCACGCAAACTTCTGCACCCTAATCTCACCCTTGCTCTACAAAGGGTCAGTGGAGAAAGAAAATTAGCAAGTTGCAACTGAAAGCTCCGTAACCCTGGAAAGGATTAAGGCTAAGGAGATTCCGACCGAAACTTTACATTTCAAATTTGCGCCGCACCCCAACTTCGTACCCTGTGTCCCCAACCACCTCCGTCCACCCTCCTGTCTCCTTCGTGTTGGCAAAGCTATTTTATTACGTCTGCGTATCGGAGCGTCTTGCAGTAAAATCTTGTAATGAATCTTGTAGAGAAAAGGCAAACTGTCCAATTTATGGGTGAAGTTGGAAAAGTTATTTAGTTAATTGTATGGTTATTTTGTATTTGAACCTGGAATCGGACTAGCTCTTTCATTCCAACACTAAAAATGACTGAAAATGTTAGAATCAAAGTATGATCTGAATCGCATTAAAATAAAAAGAATAATAGCCATAAAATACGTCAGGAAAAAGCGTTTTTTGGTGTCGTGCCTAATTTGTCGTCAAAATCAAGTCCGATTAAGTTGATAATACAACTTCACGTAAAAGGGACCTTAAGGGAAGGGGAAATTAGGTCGTATGAGACATTGTCATACACACATAAGCCGAGCTGTAGGGTTCCTTAAGGGCGTGTAAACACGTCAGACCTAACTTCCATTATCTCCTTTACCGCATGACTCGGGACAATGCAAATTCTCACATACTCCCAACTTCACGCTTATACGAATATCAAGTCTGGATTTTGTGGTAAATTCCCGTTTCTCTCCCTCAAAGAGTTCTCTCGTTCTTTTTTTTTCCCCCAAAAGAACGTCTTGTCCCTTTCGCTCCCTTTTAGCACAAGTTGGCTTTCAAGTGAATTTGACTCGTAAATACCCAGTCCACTTGCGGTAAGTACGAAAACGGACAGTAATAGGAAATGCTGGCGCTGGATTGATCCTCCTGCGCTGAGGACCTTTTTAGTCCGATTTTCAGACATTCACTGACAAAACTCTGCCTACTCAACTAACTTGCAAGTCTGAATAGGTCAGTGCTGCTCAAACTCGTTTTAAAACTACCCTGCGTTTTCCAAATTAACTGCGAGAAATTGTACTTTATCCCGTAAGTCCAACTTCCATCAAAACCCTTCCACAAATACCGTAAATCGTCCAAATGTCCACACAAACCGTTATATAGATTATAAAAACCTTTTGGGGGTTGATTTCACCCTATTGGAATCTATAGTAAAAGCCGTAGTCCATATTAACCTCCCGCCCGTGCTACTCCCTTATGGAAAGTGGGTGGGGTCATAAGGGACACCTTTTTGAATGTCCATAGGGAGGTCTAGGGTGAGTTGAATGCAATGCATGGGTAATGAAGGCTTTTTCTCGCTCCCTGTCACAAGTGCATCCAGCGACCACCCCTGGGGGGATGCTGAGGGTGGGAGGGAGGGTGGCATAGTAGCCATTCCTTGCATACCTCAACGAGTTAGATATAGACCCGGCACACTCCAGCCAACCGGTCTTCGTAAAAGGGTGAATAATGGGGCATAAGCCCCCTTAAGGGGTGGTAAGAGGGTGAAATGGGGTGGTGAGCACAGGAAAGAACTTGTGTGTTGTATTCAATGCTATTATACTGTGGCGGAAACTTAAGACCTTGCGAGTAAGATCAATTCCCAGAGGACAATGACAAGGGAGGGTAGGGGGTTAAATACCACCCTATGCGCGTTATAATGACTAGGTCAAACCTACCCTTAATCCCCCTTACGTAAGGTAAGGTCCACTATGTTTGTTATTGGTTCCCGAACCCTCCTTGGTACGTATATACTTATACCTTCTCGCTGGGTCGCTTTTATCAGAAAGTAAGTGACCAACAACCATCAGGCCAATGCGACTTAATCTCTGATACACGGAGGGGGTGAAGCACGAGTGGAATTGGGTTCCTTGATGACATAAAGCTTTCTTTGAGTCATTATTCCAATCCTCTGGGCGACTGGCAAGTTTTTGCTTCCCAATGACGCAGTTTTTTAATCTCGCTTTTTGGGAGCCAAAACAAACACACGGAAGCCAAACAAGGCAAGAAAAATGAAAGAAAGGGATTAAGTGCCCTTGGATAAATAAATAAGCTCGACAGAATTATGCCAGGACTCGGAGTTTATGGAATTCTTTTTTCGGTTTATGTATGTTTATTTAGAATTTGGAGACTGTGATGCAAGATGAGTTAGTTAGGGTAAGATTTTGTTTTCCTACAGGAATTGAAAAGCATCTGAACCAGCTCAGCTTGTGTGAAGCTGAATTAACTTCACGTAAAGCTTACTAGTCATTGAAATAATTTTCTTGTTAGCATTTAGTAGTGGATTTTTTCAGTTTTATGTTTAAGCTGTGTAAAGGTGATTGATATTTGTTATAGGTATAATATAAATTTGAAGATATTTTTGAGTAATTTTGAAATTTAAGACTTTGAGATATCAGTTTAACGTGCAAGAGTTTCTTGGTGTGGAAACTTGAGTTTCGAACTGAGGTTTCTTGATTTTTTAATTATTATTTTTTACAGCATGAATTAAGTAAAGCGTAACACTGATGTGGAGTACATTTATGGTTTACGGTGAATTAGATCTGCAAATATTGATAACGCATTTTTTAAAAACTTCATACCGATTTAATTTTACGTCAAATATACTCCATAGACAAAAAACAGTCCAAAAAGTAGTTATAAAAATTAATAGTCTAGTCCAAATATACTTAATAAATACCCATAGTTCGTACATAGTAAACATGTACATCATTCTCATAGTTGTGCATTGTGAACTTTTTCAGTAATTAAAAGGCGGAGAAATAATTACGCAACAATAAAGTTCTCATGGACGCTCCATAATCGTAAATTGAGGTCTCCAGCCCTCGAAAAGGCCATTGCAATAAAATCGGGAAACGGAGGGTCTCCACAACATCGCCGAACAGGAAGTTGAGGTTCGCATTCCGCTTTGAGTCATTACCAGCCTCATTCTTCTCCTAACAACCGAACAGCACCCTTCGTCCCCTCTTTACGTCCTTTCCGTTTTATAATAGAAGCAAATTCTGCTTTAAGGCTTTTAATTGAACAGAAAGAGTCTTTGACAAAAGAGGCCCAATCTTTTTCTTTTTCGGCCCTGTGTCGGCTTCATTAGCATTTCTATTGATAGCCTAAGGGGATTTCGGCCCCTTAAGGCCTCAGTGTATCGACAACAATCGCTTGTCATGTTGCGAGGGTGGTGACGGCCATCTTGCTCCCTCCCAGCAACATGGTCTGTTCAATTCATGCGGTGTGTACATGTGTGTGAGATTTGTGTACACGTGTGTGACCTGCCGTGTCACACAAAGTTGATTTATTAGGCTTGATAAGGGGCTTGAAGCTTGTGCAGTGCCGGTACCTATTCTTTGTGACAGTACAGCACCGCCGTCAAATCCCTTTCACGTCGAATTACGTATTTCCAACAATCGCTTCTTATGTCTTGCGAGGAAAAAGCAACTGTTCTCGTTTCAAGGCTGTGTAGCTTGTGGAAGCCAATCGTTTCTGTTTTTATTTCTGATTTTTTTTTTCACAGTAGGCTTGTACATCACCTATAGCAACGCAGTACGTGGGCAATCTTGGGCATTACAGTGCGAAGACATATGTATTCAAGCCATCACCTTTGTGGTTTGTGGCACACACATAACACATCGCCTTCACACGTGTCAAACATTCTTTTTCGTGTCCAACCAACAAAACATTCAGACGTGGTGGGGCGTAAAAGGCTACCTAATGGTGGAACTATTGTTGGACAAAAATATTCCAGCTACTATTGTGTGTCTCTATTCGAAAAGTAGACAGAAGATCGAAGAAGCAGTTCTACGCAGTACGTTAAGTTGTATTTCGTGGAATGAGAGATGAGGCTGGTTTTATTTATTTGTTATTTTTTGCTTTTTATTACTTTTTTATTTAGTTTTGTTAATTATACTATTTTTATTATTTTTAGCTAATTTTCGTTGCTGTCATGTTTGAACTTATTTTTTTAAGATAATTTATAACAATTTTTTATTATAGTTCTTAGCGTTGTTTTAAGCCATAAATCTTGCTTTATAATATCTTAAGGAAGTTAACAGCATTTAGAGCTTTGACTACGCTAGTTTTCTCTCTTCTTCCGACCAACATGTAATTTCTTCGATAAACCGTAAATTACATCTCTGCGATAACGGTGTTGAAATAAAAAAAAACAAAAACTTTTTACCAAAACTTTGTTATTTCTCATGTGTCTTCCTCGCTTCTTCGGTTCGGTTCCAGAAAGTCGATACACGAATTTCCATGAGACATAAATCAAGCTTTTCCTAACGTTAGCTAATTAGCATGCTTGTAAATCGCATGTTTAAAACGTTCTCCGTATCCTTCTGTCGTATTGCGTGACTATCCCGTTTCCAAAGCTCGTTGATTAGTTGCAGGGTTTTCCAGAATATCCATCTCAAAAAAAAAAGATTTAAAAAAATAAGAAAATACAAAATAATAAGAAAAAAAATCTAAAAATTAAAATTTTTAAAGGGGATTTTTTCTGACACACGGGAAAAAATCCAAATGCTTCCAAAGAGCCATGGAATAATCCAGAAAGACGGCCTTAGTGCTTGTAACCCCAGGATCGTGTTGTATTGTTAACAACGGCAAATGTATCACCCGTAATCCGTTTAAGAGCGATTTTCCTTCTTTGGTAGGGTGAATCGGGGTGAAGGAGGATATTTCACGTGTCAGAATTGTACGCAATTTATATCGTTTTCATTCGCAAGCCATATTTCCACATTCCAGCGAGGTCGAAAAAGGAGCAACGTGGTTGTTATGCCAGCAAAAGGGAGTGATGCATGATAAACGGTGCCATTTTGTGAAAGGTTAGGGACCATTACCCCGAATCGATCATCGTTTGGAAGGCGTCCGGCCAGTAAATTCGATTACAAAATAACACCAACTCTCACAGGACACTTACGAAAAGTCACATAATTTCATTGGTTGCATTTTACAAACTATTTTCCAACCACAAACATGCTTACCTCCAAAAAAAATAAATAAATAAAAATAAAATGTTGTCCATGGCTCCCGGACGCTAACCGACATCTTTTCCTTTGTTAACTAAAGTACCAACGAAGAAAGTGGTATCTGTGAAAGTGTAGCTGAACTCTTGAAGATCGCCAAACCTCGAATTTCTTTTACGCGAAAAGTTTCCGTACTTATTCCCCGAAGGCGTATTTGACTTTCTGTACTTTTTATACTTTGTATCCAGTAGCCTGAGCTGGCTTAACCCTCGGTGGTATTTCTACGTTTGCCGGTACTATTGTTCGTTGAGAGTCTCTTAAAGGACAACAGGAAGTTTTGCACCATTTTTTCTTGCCATAAAACCCATTAGTGTTGACTACTACCCGCCATTTAATCGCTTAAAGTCGGCAGATACCCGTCGTAAACAGAAATTTTAGTCGACTCCATTTGGCTGCGTTCTTAGCTATCTTCTTTACGCTCCTTTTTGCCATTTTCTAACCCTGGTCATCCGCGAGTGGGAGTGCGCACCCCGGAGTGACCCTGGAGGACATTACCAGCAAAAGGGGAGTGATCAAAGTCGTTCAGTGCAATAATAAAAAACGGGGACACGGAATAGAGTGACATAAAACTGTCCGACATCTTTTCTTCGTCTTCAGGAGGGGTTGCACTTAATCGAAATTTCATGACCGTAGCTGCCCTTTTAGCTTTAACATCAGGACCAAAAACCGTCTGTACCACGTACCCTTATGTCAGCCTTCGGGCTATTTCTTACCGTACGCAAGCGCTGGGCGAAACTTCTATGGACCATGTGCTAATAAAGCGCCACCAATTTACTGGACCAGGTATGCAACATACGCTAATTAGCGTCGGCTACTAATTCCCCGGGTCATAAAGTCTAATCAGACCCGACGAAGAATCTAAGCCAGTTTCATTGCTGCCTGGCTTAGCAACGGTCTCCCAGCTTCTCATGTTGAAGAAATCGCCCCAAAAGCCGGGTTAAGTTACGTTAGATTACGAATATAAAAGCTTTGGAGGTTTATCTTAACGGGTGTATTAGAGAATTAGATTAAACACCTGAAAATTACCCTCGTGGTTGTAGGGAAGAAATGTATCGTTATCGAGCTGCCGCGTAGCGTGCTTGTCTGCCGTCAAACCGGGTCGATAAGCAAACAACCAACCAGTAGTGAAGGTGACTTTTCCACGAAGTTGTTATCCTCTTGCTTCTCTTTTTATATATTTTTTATTGTTATTATTTTGTCCTAGCTCAAGAAGAGGTTTCATAGCCATCCTGTACCTGTATCCTCCCTGTTTTTTTTTTTTTATTTATTTTTATCATTTTTTCTTTTATTTTCTTTTGGTCGCGCACCGTATTCGTTTAATGCATTGCAAGCCCAGGGACTTGCGATTACTACTGGGATTTTTTGTAACTTCTAGCCACGCGGGGGATTCTCAACTAAGGTTGTCTTGTCCCGAAGCCACGCGGAAGCGCTCAGCGACCCGCGCGCCCCCAATTTCCTCCTCGTTTAGGCTTCTAGCTCCCACGTGGCTATGTGATTTAGGATCCCAAGGTCGGGTGCAGAATGAGAATAGAGGGGAGCAAGAAACCCAACAATCCTCATCACTGACCTGCTTCACCCGCTTGCAAGCTCATAAAAAAGGTTATGGCACAATAGGGAACGAGGCTCAAGCCTATTTCTGCATTCAGTTACTGTTTTTTCGCCATAACGCCTTTACCTGCCTTGAATATTCATTTACTATACTCGCCAACTCCCCTCACCCCCTCTTTTCCTGGGAACAATGGAAATATCCTCCTTAATGACACTACCACTTCCTTACGACAATGAAATGCTGTTAAACAGTCAAGCCTGGACACGAGATGGCACTAAACGCATTACGGTGTTCAAGGCTGCAGATTTATGCTTATTGACGGCATCAGGGCACTTGAGTTGTTTTTGTGTACACTGAATTTGAGGGTTGGCTGATTTTGGAAAACACTAAAAAGAGTAATGCTGAATTTATTATCATAAAAACCGATAATGAAAGCATTTTTTAATTATCGGTTTGAGCGAAAGCTTTTTGTTGCAGCAGACTTCTGGTTCTGTCGAAAGGTCGGATAATTGACAAAATCACATTCACGTGTGAAGTGCAACAGAAAATCTTAAGGAAATTTGGGGTTGGAAAAAATAGCAAATTATTTTTTACAAAAATAATTAGCCGGGTCGTAACCTCCCTTAGCTTTCAAAGTAGTGATAAGTTTAAATAACTGTAATACGCTGTGATAAAGTGTTTTTCAAGGAAAACTGTTTCATAGTGTTGTCAGCCTCGGAAGAAAATGCAGATAGGGGCTAAAAATGTTTAAAAAAATCCATTCTTCTTCGACATTTTCTGTTTTATAATTCAATGAATTAAGCGTTTGAGAAAACTCAGAAAGCAGAATCCCGTTCTTTGTATAGTAGTGTATTAGACAATGAAGGCTGTTATGCAAAAACCCGCGAATTCTCACGTTTTGACTGGCTAGATTGAGGTACCTCAAATTTAGTTCTTTTTTCTTGAGTTTTGAGATCAAGGGAATGAACTTCAAATGCGAATTATCTTTGCGGCGGTTAGTAAGGCCGGTTGCATCTACGTAATTCTGAAATAGCATTAAAAATGGTAAAAGCCAACGGCTACCTGAGCGGGTTGGCAAGAATCGCTTCCTTTTAGCGAAGGAGTATAGCGTCCTAAGAGACAGCATTTCTGCTCGAGTTCTTTCGTCGTCCAACTGCAGCAAGCCGTTCGTCTGGAAACGGTAGGATAAGCAAGTACTTTCAGGACAGAGTACGAGTTACGTCAGTACTGCTTACGGCTTATGACTGTTGCAAGGCTTTTCCATTCTCAGTGACGAATAAATCATGAGTCCCCCCTTCGACACTAATCTATCGGGCTCCTGGCGAACTGTCTCAGCAATTCCTGTCCCCTTATGCCACCAACGGTAGCCAGGTCTGTGCTGCCATTCCTGCGATGCTCGAGCAATACTACTGCAATAAGCTACTTGAGTCCAAAGTACCGTACTCAATTACTCCTCGCTTGCGAGCATTCCAACTCTCGCACAAAAAGGAATCCTCTTTTGTGCTAAAATTCCCTCAAATCTTATGCGAGCTTCCCCAGGCAAAATAAACTGGCCTGTACTTAAGCAAGGCACTACCTTTACTACGGCCCGTAAGCACGACACTTCACCCTCTGTAAGCTTCAACTGGCCAAAAGGCGTTCATTATGTTGCCCTGAAAACTTTGAACCACATGTGAAGCCCAGGCCTCAACAATAGAGCCCTCCCAAGCCCTTAATGAGTGTGCATAATAAATTGAAGCACGGAATCCACTTGACTGTCACCCAGGGCGCTTGTTTGCCGGTTTTACCCTCTGCGACCACCCTCGAACTGTAGAAATCGGCATTAAGTTCACATACCAATTGAGCCGTGGGTAATTCAATTTTTTTGTTCACCGCTTTTGTAAAGTACCAAATCCGCTTCGACACCCCGCTCTCAACTGTTTCGCACGATCGCTCCCCTCCCTGCTTATTATGTATCAGCTAACAACTTCAGCAACAGTAGCGGCAACTTTCTGATAGAAAACTGCCTCCCCTCAGGGACCTTTTATCCCTTTTTTTTAAAAAAAAAAAAAAAAAAAAAAAAGAAAGAAAGAAAGATAAGGGTCTGCATTGTGCCAGCAGCTTTCTACAACTTGCTGCAGTTTTTCCTGAGTTTCCGTAGAATGTTAGCTTGGACTGGAAACGAAACAAGAAAACGAGAAACAGTTTTGCTTTCTTGAAGGGAATTCCACTCCAGCCAGTGAAAACAAGCCATAAGGTCCGAATCGATAAAGAGGAGACTTCCTGGGATTATGTTACCTGTTTCACCCCTTTATTACCCTCACGGATGGCACTTCCCGGTCCAGTGCAAGAATGAGATAGGAAGCTGAATTCAAAATTTCTGAATTGCCCGGGAGCTATCCCCTTTTCTGCGCTGATGATATTTTAGGAGAGACTTTATGGGAGCTGTAAAAACCGATAAGTTGTTTGTGATGAAGAAGAAATACAAGCGAAATTACTGGATAGTGTGAATGAGCTTTAGTACCATTCAGGTGGCTGTTTTATGCCTGACAGTAGTTTTAGTCGATTATCTATTATTACTATCCTTATTATACTATTATTTATTTATTTATTTGTTATTTATATATTATTACGTATTATTTTTCGTTATTATTATTATTAACTAAGTCGAAGATGTTTCTTTAACGTGTTTTAACGTTAAGAGACGTTTGTTTAAAATGTTATAACAGGCTAGAGCGAAACAACGGACACGTGTAATCAGCGTTTTTTCATCGTTCTTATATTTTACGTTTTCACTGAGTACTTTTCTGGGCTTAACAATCTTTAATTTCTTGTCTTAATGTCTTAGAAAATGCGTCTGAAAGGAATTGTCTATTATAATATATTTTGAGCCATTAGGTTATTACAAACCAAATAAATATCTTAATAAAGGGTGATGACACGTTCCAAAATAGCAAGAGCGCGAAAAGTGTGGATATTTACACAATATATGCACATTTGAGTTGGTCTGTTCGAAGTTTGCCAAAAATGGTCCAAAAAGCTTTCTGGTGCTCGACAACGCGTGACAAGGGCGTAATTAGACGGAAAAGACGAGGGTTGAAGAAGAAGGAGCTGCTTTTAAATGAAAGCCAGCGAAAACTGACACCCGACAAAGCAATGGGGAGAATCACACGTGTCACCCGCTTCTGCGTTGACACTTTCTTTTTTTTTCTTTTGCATTGCCTCTTTTCGCCCTTAAAAGACGAAATAAACTGGTGGAAATTCCCGTGGCAGAAACAACATTCGAGTTGGTTTGCGAGTGTCTTGTATGACGTGTGACGTGTGTGTGGAGCCAACACCGCGATATATACACACAACATACAAGCGCCGAAAGATGTGTCATCGATCCGTCACGTATTTCTATCCCGTGACGGGCAAAAGAAACGATTTTTAGGACTCGTCCAACAATCTTCGTAGCGTTTACTCAGGTTTCTCTGATTTTTTTTTTTTTTCGCTTTCGTCAGGAATTTTCCCATTTGAAGTTGAAATTGTTTCCGTACACAAGTTTTAGTGCTGGGATAAAGTATCGGCAGCTTTTAAACTCTGTCGGTGCCCTACTTTGGCTGTTGCCTGTATTCTTCCTTCCTTTGGACAAAAAAAAAGAGAGCAAGTCTTTTGCATCCAAACGGCCTTGTTGAGCCGCCCATAATTATGGAAATGGAATTCATGAACTTGGCTCGCTCTCCTTTCCAACCTCGTCTCCACAAGAAATTGTCGGATTTTGCCAATAGTAACGAAAACTCCCCTCGTTCACTACTACAAGTGCTTTTCTACTATCCCGGTAGAAAATAGGAAAATGTTCCCATCGGCAATGATAAACGACTGTAAAATAAATTTGAAGTACACGTATGCCATAATTTTAAACAAAAAAGCGTGTTTTTTATATTTCTTGCCGATTTTAGTAATATTTAAATAAATAATATGAAATTTAAGGATATACTCTGCAAATTAATGTAGTGGAGAAGTTCGAAAAGTAATTTGTAAGAGTATTTTATTTTTGCTTTCAGAATTGACGGATTCGCGTAATGTTCTGGCATTGCCTTCAAAAACGTGTAAGCTATAACACGGGAAAAGGGTCGAAATTCAACGGGTAATCTTGAACATTGAATTTATCTGTAAGTATTTTACTGTTGATATAGTATATAATATTGTTTCGCTTGATATGGCACAATAATTAGTTTTTAAATCATAGTAATAAAAAAGAGGTTAAAAATGTCTTTGTAACTTTTTAATTGTGCAAATTAGAGACGCGGCTTTCCTGACCGCAACTTCTCGAAAAATTCATAAGCTATAACACGGGAGAAGGGTCGAAGTTTGCTTGGCAATTTTAAACGCCGAATTTACTTGAAGGCTAAACGCTGTTACTCCATTTTGATTCCGGTTCGTAAAACCTTAATCTATCTATTTATTTTTTTGCAAAATTGAGTTTCTAACAGTCATAGTTACCTTTTGGTGGTGGAAACTCGAAGACCATAAAATTGGTCCATTTTTAGGCGACAAATTTTATTACTAAATTTAAAAAAATGCTTTTTTGCCTAAGGGTTTGCAGATAAACTTATAAAGTGTTTTCTGCACTTGCAAAAAGTAGACAGAAAAGTACTTAACCGATAAAGAAAAGTCGTTAATATCGACTCTGAAGGGGGTGTACTTACAGGAAAACCGATTTAGAAGTACGCAAGAAAAGACAACTTGTGCCAGTACTCGAAGCTACGACACTTAAGCGAGGTTATGGTTTGGAAATATGTCAACTCGCGTT
This sequence comes from Triops longicaudatus, assembly GCA_022885665.1. Taxonomy (NCBI): domain Eukaryota; kingdom Metazoa; phylum Arthropoda; class Branchiopoda; order Notostraca; family Triopsidae; genus Triops; species Triops longicaudatus. The sequence continues at coordinate 16,062 of JAGQDJ010000183.1, read as the reverse complement.
AGCCGTTGACCAAAACGGATCCAAACACTTATTCGTTTCTCTCCCCTGCGTTCTTTTGCGTTTTCACTACCCGGAAAATTTATTACTGTCCTCCATCACTAAAACCATCCCCCGAGGGCATATCTGTCTTCCAACGCAGGGTTGTATCTCTGGGGTAGTAAAGAGGGGGGGAAAGGGGGTTGGCAGGGAGGAGACGCATTTTGACAGGGTTTGGAACCCGAATTTAACGCCTTGCTTTCGGGTTTGTTTACTGCTCGGTCGTACACAGTAATATTCATAGCAATACGTCTTTTCCGCTAGTACTGCGACTCAAAGTGTTCCATTTAACCAAGAAATTCGAGCTTTAGCCATGGCAACAAGGAGTTCAGTTGCACAGTGTCTGATCTGGAGACGAGCCAAACTGGCGTGCTGAGATCCTTTCCTCTTTAGGAGTTCACGGACCCGAAAAGAAAAAAAGCCTTGCGTTTTATACAAACGGCATTCCTTCTGCATTCCAGTACCGTAGACCTAAAAAAACGACGCTAAGCAAACAATTTTCGGGCTAGCGTGTCTTCCGTAAACTCTACATTCTCTTATAGAGTTATTTTGAGAGCGAGGAGCCAAGAAAGGCCAAAAAAAGAGATAGTAAGAAAAATGAAAACAGGCCATAGAGAAAAAATTTAACGAGAAAGAGTTGAAGACCTGTAAAATGGTTGAAAAACGTATCGTCTCCCAAACGCCTTCAGGCGATTTGTACGTCAACGCAGAAATTATTCTACGGCGAGGGATGCAATGGCCTTTAAAATGGGTGTTGTTATGACGACGCATACTGTTGATGGGTTTATGGAACCTGTAAACGCAAGCTTGTAAGGTTTCAGGGCAGTAATCGAAGCCTATGGGTTCTTTTGCAAATACACTAAAATTTCTTTTTCTTAAAAAAATGCTTGAAGTTGATACCCGGGTCGATGGTAACATCTTACGCTTTTTTAGCTGCCACTTAGACTTAAAACTATTGCATTGTATTAGGCTATTGTACGCCAGCATTTGGCTAGTTCGGAAAAGGGAGGCAGAAATCTAAAAAAAAAAACTCCAGTTTGGAATTGATACAAGAGCAATTTCATTGCTCAGCTCGTAGCTAAACTAGTCCCTGGTGAAATGTACCAGCGGAAAATTTGCAAGAATATGAAGAGAATGAAGACGATTTTCGCTTTTATTTTAGGAATGTTACATTGTGTTTCTTGTATGAAAGTTTTAGTGTTTCTGAAGGGTTTTTCCTGCCTGCAGTCAAATATTCATTACCAGCGAAGGCTTTAAGACGCAAGAATGTATGTTTGAAAGCCTGGTAGAAGGGGGTGCAAAGGGGAGAATACAGAGATTAGACTAGTAACAGAGGCATTCGGGCGTGGAAGGAATTTTCTCTCCTCTGAAAAAGCCGTGAAATGATTCACTCGAAAACCTTTTCAGCCTTTAAAATTGCTTCTCGAAAACCTTTTTAGTCTAATTGCAGAAATTCCCAAGTTTCTCCACATTTCTGAAGAAATTATACACTTTAAACTAATTTTATAATTTATACGCTTTAAAGTAATTTAGTGCAGCATTATTACCAAATCACAAAAAGACAGAAATTTGTAGTCGTTGTGAATAAATATTTGAAAACTCCGAAAGCAATTCAAGCTCATTAATTTGAATGTTCGCTTAACAACGCCAGGTAATTAGAAACCAGGATTTGTGCACAAAGAAGACATCGTTCTTTAAATATTTGAAAATATGTGCAGCCTGAAAATGAGCTGAACATATCCAAATGTCGAGTACGGAATTATTTATTTGCGATTTCCGTCCTTTTAGCTTTCTAGTACATAACTTTTTAAGTAATCTTCCAGCTTCATTTTCTCGTTTTAAGTAAATACTTAATAATTCACATTCATAATTTTAATTAACACTTAGTCGCAATTATGGACAATGCCCAGAGTATGTGCTTCAAATGTCTGGTTTTCGCCCAGGCAGAAACTTTGCTTTTCTCAACGTCCATGCGTGTGTGATAGAAATCTCTCACTCCATTTGTAGCCGGAACATGCAAAGTTTCATTTTCACTTATGGCTTGCTTAATGTTGTACAGCGAAGCACACGGAATTCACATGAGTAATTGTGTGTCTAATTTTCTGAAAGCGAAGATTTATTCCTGTAATTTCTACCGCTAACCACCCAAGTCCTAAAAAAAAAAACAATCCGAGCTTTCTGGTTCACTGGTCTTACAGCCTGGAAGCCCCGCCTCCTCCGGCGCCAAGAAGTTCTCCCTCTCTTGCCAGTATTCCATTCACGGCTGTCAAAGCAATGTGCACAGCAGAGAGAAAATTTCAGATGATCAACAGTTGTGAAATTGTCATAACTTCCCGCAAACCAACCACCATACATTGAAAAACAAAATTTAAAAATGAAAAAGGAAAAATCAAGGAAAAGTAAATAAACAGAACCCAAAAAGTAAAAATGTTTCAACACCTTCTTTGCACCCTCCAGCCCCCTGGTGACATTTACAGCTATCGAAGTATCGTTACAAAAAATATATAATTCAAACTTGTCAGACATGGTTAACTTTTCGTTTAAAAGTTGGGACAATTAAACATTGTGTAGTTCTGAAACTAGTTTGGAGTTCATAACACCCATGCATTGATACCTGAAACGATCATGGTACGAGAATGAAGCAAAATTTAAGGTACGCTTATTTCTAGTCAAATGTTTTAAATTACCCTCCAAAGTCCGACACTTTTTCTTTGCTATGGCTTACGGGTTTTGGGAGCAGCTTCAGAATGAAAAAGAATTCTTGAAATTTAGGTTTTGATTTTTTTTATTGGAAACGTGTGAACTTTAATCAATAAAATAAACTTGTGAGTTTTTAAGAGATTGTATCTTGTAATCCGATTTTTTTCTTGTTTTTAATAATAATAATAATAGAAATAATAATAGAAAAATGTTGGAGTTTTCATATTTTTCGTTAAATTGGTGTGAAGTTGACGTTAAATTGAATTAGGCAGTATAGAGGATCAAGGCTAAAAGCACAGGAAACAGGTACAGCAATTTACGGAAGTTTGTTACATATTTTAGGAAAATTTACTGACAGTAATGTAAAGGAATGTTATGTATTTTGCAAACCGCAGAGAATCGTTAAAAAAACTGCTTCACAAATTTTCAAAATAAGACTAGATTTTCACACTTTTTCTAAAAAAATCGGACTTTCAGGCGTTGTACATTATTTCAAGAAAGACAGAACTGCAATCCGAGTATTTTGAGTATTTCTAGTAATAGAAATACACACGTACTTGCAACAATCGTCCCCCATTTATCGAGGAACTATACCGCACTGTTTCTGGTTCATTCAGGTTCCCGATGATTGGATCCGTCGTGTTCTTAGCCCAGGAAATGGAAAGCATGTTTTATCGCTCTTTCGCATCGTTACTGACGCATACAAAAGCATTTTAAGGCTACAACAACTATCAAGCCATCGCAGCAACCCTGTACTTTATTCCTACCGTTCTAATGTTTCTTTGCTTAGCTAGTATCAGCACAACACGTACAATACTCCCCATAGAAAACGCCAACGAAAACGAGATTAGTCCGTTCATCAAGGTAATGGACCCAGTTAACAGAATCATTAAGCTTGTGTCGTTACCTCAGCTTATCCCTCACGAAAAATTAACCTTTGGTTCCTTTAACGTCAATCTAAATTTCTGCTTTCAGAAATAATACATAATTCCCACAATAATAGTTTCTACCGCAAAGAAATTATTGCTGATAAAAATATTTCTAGTATTTTCGCCTAATGAAATACAAAAATTCCCCGTATAGCAAATTAAATAATAATTTTCCATGTTTTAAAATACGTTGATTTAAAAAATAAATATTGCTAGTAATTATTTTCTGGCATTATTTCTAGTATTTCCCCCAATTCAAAAATTTAAAAAAATCGACGAAAAGAATTTCAAAACATTGCTGCGAAAGACAATTTTACAACCACCAGATCGTAAACCGTTTGGCCCCTGCGGCAAAATGGTAACGCGTGGGCTGGAATGCAAATGTACCGAAATTACGGTTAACAGACGGGCCAAGCTTCTTGTTGGGCAGAAATAAAATCTTTCGCCGGCTTGTCCTCGTTACGGGCAAACAACTCCGGCACTCGTCTCCACTCTATCGTCTTCACCAGAATGGATACTGACAATGAGACAACCATCTGCCCCACCCAACCCCCGATCTCGCTACCGAGGCAGTATTTCTGCCCCAACATTGCCAGTAATTTTATTTCTAAGCTTTTATTTCTGATTTTTTAAAGTTTTTACCGCAATGTAGAAAGACCACCAAGTTTGTAAATTCCTCCAGCTTTCCGATTTTTTCACCCCTTAAGCCCCTTTAAGTCCCTCCCACCTCCTCGAGAACTAAGAACAATTACTGCCGACAAGGCAGGGCCAAGTTTGTTTAGTATCCCTCCCTAGTTTGATTTAAGACCTAGGAGCCCTTTTAATTGAGAAAATAATCCTCCAAGGAATCCGGAACATTTCTGCAGCATTTTTGCCTAAAGAAACAGAAATGTTCTCTCCGTTTTCTATCTCTCTTGATCTTCCATGGCCGAAAATTTTCTCTCCGTTTTTAATTTTAAGGTCTAACCTTGAAACTCTAGGGACCTGCCAGTATTTGTGCAGCTGGTACTGGGTAGCGTTGCATAGTTGTAAATTATGATACAACGTGCAGAAGGGGTCGGATATCCATTGCGTGACTGGAATCGCACTTTTTATGCCCCGTCTTACACAAATCTTGGCTGCTCCCGGTACATTGCTGCAGAAATTTTTTCCGAAAATGGGCGGGTCGACTAAAATACATTTCTTTTCTGCCCAGGCCTTTGTGACACTAAAACCCTGACCTTTTTCGAAACTTCTTCTTAAAGTCTGTTAAAGCCTAGTTCAGAACGCATTATAACGTAAAGTGAGTCCATGGAATGCGACGAAATAACGGTTCTGTGGCATTTGAAAGCGGAATTGAAGAACGATTAATGCCTTCTGGCGTGTCCGTGCGTGTAGTAAGGGCAATTAAGAGCAATGCACTATTATATAGCTAAGTTCTCGTTTGAAAGAAATATCAAAGAAATGTGATGGTATTTCTTTGGAGAGAGTTTCAGAAATGCAAGGGTGGAGAGTTTGGGGAAGGAAGTCGAAAATGGATTTGACGAAGAGTGGATAGAACGATTAATAAAGGACTTTTGCTGCTCGAAAGATCATTACTGCCGACTACCCTTGGTAGTAAGGGGAGAGTTTGGTTCTGTGTCGCTTAACGTGAGTTCATTTCTTCAATGGAAGAGCTCGAGGAAAAGGAAGACTTAACATTTTGATGTATGATGTTACTCCCTATTCCAACATTATCTTCAACTGCCACGAGTTTCTTCTCGCTCTTTTCTAGTAGAGTTGCTTGGCAGAAATGTCGGAAGAAATAAAAGAAATCTGGTGTGTTGAGTGCGGTTTTTCCTTTCTGCGATGTTTGATATATAATGACGCGAAAGTGGGGTTTGCGCCAACGTCAAGTCAGGCAACGGTTGGCACTCACATTGCTGCAGAAATGTGGGGGGTATTGGACCGATCGAGCAATGGTCGATACTTGTTCCGGAGATGGGTAACACTGAGCAATATTTACACTTTGGAAATTAAAAGTCGACGATTTTTGCTTGTTTGCGTCCAATTTCTTCGACATTTCTGCGACCATTCCTTCCCACTACTTTTTTAATTTTTTATGGTATTTCTTAAGAAGAAGGATCTTACCAGACAAAAAGGATAGAAATTGCTAAAAAGGAGGCCAAAGGCCAAAAATACCGATATCACTGCAGTGAGGAACTTTCTACAAAATTTAACCTGTTTATCGGCGATCACACACTTTTTTCCCTTTTTTCCCCAGACCGTGAAAGACAGATATTAGATTGCTACGTATCCGACGACATGGAAGTCACTTTTACTGATCGTTTATTAGATTTTCCAATATTTCAAGACTTTTAGACTTCTTTTTTCAAAACTAAAAATTTCCTGAAAAAGGAGCTATTTTTAGACCACCGGCAGTAATGTGGAGCAATGCGCCTTTTGTCACTTTTTTCAGTCAAACTTCCGTTATACGAAGTACCTCCTTCCGGAATATTTCCCATTATCAGAAGCTTATGGCGTGGAAGAATTTTTTTATGACTGCAAATGGATTACTAGAATGCCAGTAGCGCTGTAATATGATTATTGCCTTGTTAAAGAAATTAAATTTTTTCTTGAGTATTCTTCAACCCTTTTCCCATAAATCCATTCATTTCTGCTTAATTTCACGTATCAAGTATTTGTGTCTACTGTGTACTTGTCAGTATTTCTATAAAAATTGGCTAGTAATTATATTTATTTTTTTAAAGAAATTTCAACGTGTATACGCCTCTATTGGATTTTGATTTAAAATGTTATGGATACTAAAAGTTTCAGAAGTTATGTGTGGTGCATGAGTGTCAGGTATGTACAAGAAGATATTCGAAATATAACACATTCAGATTATATTATATAGACAGTTTGAGAGCTAAAAAGAATTTGATGCAAAGTTACTGTCCTTTAAAGTGACTCGGTGGAATTGTAACGCAACATCAACCACCACAAGGAGCTAGACTTAGTGTGCTGTTCCCTACACAGATGACACAACGGTCTCAATTTTGCAAACAAATTTCAGAAATGTAGCGAAAATCGTAAAGCATTGCTGCAAAGCGGATAATCCTACTGTAACAACATTAACCTTTAAAATCAATTAAAAATATCAGATTCAAAAGTGTCAGTTTTCTATGTGTTTTATTAATATTTTGTCCAATTTTACTTCAATAAATAGTAGTAATTAAGCTTAATTTTGCAAATTGATCTAACGGTTGTCGGTTGAAATTCTTTTTTAAACAATTTATAAGCGTCCTAAAAACTTTACTGTCACAAAACTTTTGATAATTGTTGCACCGTTACGGCTAACTGTCTACACCTATTCCTAATGTGACATTTACACAGGAAAATCTCAATACGAATTTTACAAAATCTATTTGATATTTCAAAAACCCCTCAACAGTAAATCTTAGCTTGATAATGAACAGATTCTTATATAACAAAAAGTTTTTTAGCAATTACGCAAAATTTTGCTACTTTCGACACAGAAGGAAAAGTGAGCTTATCTCGATGCCTTGTAAATTCTTGATGTTAAGATCTGTAGACAGGATAAAGCGGTTTTGACGCAGTCATTGTTGAAAGCTGGAAGCCGAAAATCTCATGTGAAATTACTTGAAACATTTTTCGGAAGTAATTCCCTGAAAGATTGTAAGTGTAACACATCGCAACTTTACTTCCGAAAAAGTAACCAAACACGCCTTTCATGATTTATTGGATAAAAATAGTGCAAAAAAAATCCTTTAAATACCTTGGCAAATTTGAAGTTCTCTAAAACAGTTTGTGTTCATCCCATTGGCCGTAATGAAACGGTCTTTAAAGACAATGACGGGATAGAGAGGGAAAGGATGTGCAAAAAAGCCCGTTTAGAAGCCTCGAAAAAAGACATTAAGTTCATTACTTCCAGAGGAAGCGAGGCAACAGTGATTTTTTCCCACAGATGGAGCTCTAAAGGCTAGAATTTCTGTCCAATTCTCGCAAACAAATGATGCAAACGCGACAGCTCTTTAAATACGACCCAATTGTCTTCTTTAGGCCCCGCGGCAAATGGAACTTTCGAAAACAGCTACCCAGCGTATATTTCTGCTGCAAGAAATACACTTTCTGTCCCGAAAGTTTAATTCCGTTAAATCAACTCTGCATCCCTTGAACCAACGCCTTTCTTTTCTTTTCCTTCCATTTTCTGTTCTTTTTGGAGAGGAATCGAGGTGACAAAGACAACTAAGCTGGGTATAATAGATAATGGCGAGAAAAGAGGAACGGGTACGTACTTCCTGACAATCCCGGCGCCCAGTAACGGAGTCAAGGAAAAGGAAATGCATAAACAAAAAAGTAGCTTTCACGCAGCGCGTTTCTATTTCTCCAGTGACGCATGGTTCCATGACTAATACGACTTATAACGACAGAAAGCTTCTAGCTCAAAGTCGGCATTATTTCAGAAGGCGACTGGAGATGGGCTGGATTTCGTGAAGGGGTTTAAAGAATGCAAAGAAGCAACAGTTTCTGTGTGAAGATGGAGCATTTTAGAGGAAAATTTCTTGGTTGGAGGCTGTTTTTAATTAAAGCGTCGAGCTTTGGTGCGTTGAAGAAGCAAAGAAAGTACGTTAAAAAAAAATTTACGTGATAAATCTTAAGGCCACTGTAAAACTTAAGTAACTTATCATTAATCGTGTTAAATCATAAGTAATAAACACTTGTGAACTGACCATGGAAATGTCACGAAAAGTTTCGTAAGAACAAATATTTGACATAAAAAGATTGAGGCCTGTTTCTTTGCATTATTTTTCCGCCCTGTTCAAACTATTTCTTTGTTTATTCTCGGTACTTCTGCTACCGTTGCTTGGCTACGTACAGTAAGACGTTTCTCCATGCTGGAATTCGGATGTCAGTGATGCAAAATGAAGTACGTGCCCATGCAAAATGGAAGACGACAAGAGGAAGACCTTGTAAAGCTTCAGAAGACATGTTCTGTTCGGATTAATGATGCGTAGAAAGGTTCCTTCACTTTGCCCACGACATCTTTTCTCCCTTGTACACTGCAGACCCCGGAAGCTGGGGAAAATACATCTCTCTTTGAACCTGTCGTGAGCTGTAACCCAGCAATCGAGCTGTCGGCTTAAAACTTTGACTTTGGAGCCTTTAAACTTCGCCTTTCGCTTACCCATATGCGCCCAAGACAGTTAAAATTTTTGCTGCATTTTTATTGTATTTATTTATTTTATTTTTATTATTATGATTATTTTGAAGTACATTGCTACTTTGTACAACGAACCTAATACGTTCCTAGACTGTGCTCGCTATAAGAAGTGTTCGTTGTAATTCCATTGTCAAACTTTTGGTGCCTTCTCGCAGTTTTTTCTTCTTCCTGTTGTTATTATTTTATTTCTTATTTTTTTGTATTTTTTTTTTTACTTGCGGCGCGTGTTCGTTACACGCTTCGTTTGTCGTGTAACTTACCACAGCATTTTTACTTCCTTTCGTCTCTATTTTGTTTCTAAAATGGATATCCGAACCTTCAAATTAAAGTTTTCCTACGAGACTTACGGAAGTTGGTATTACTGCGTACTTAGCGATAAAACGGCACTGGCTCATAGAACGCACAAGGATATCTAACTCGAAAAGCTCAACTTTGGGAGGTAATATACAAAAGCTGAACTTGAACTTGTAATTTGAACAGTCGACAAGTTTTGATTTGATTTCGTTCTTTTTCTGGGGGCTGAAAAGAGCTGGAAAGAGTTGTTGCCAAAGTTTTCGTTTAAGGAAAGAAATTTGGTTTCAGAGACGTTTTGGTTTCGAAGCACAAAGGTTTGTAGACGGCGCAGTAATATGGCAGAGAACAATAGAGTCGTGTCCGCCTGTTGTTGTGATGGAGATTTAGGGAGAAAAAATGCGTCATGAACACACATGACAGGTTTTGGTAGGAAAACGGGACGAAAGTGGGCCTCTTTATCGTATGAGTGACAAAACAGGAAACGTTTCTGAAGCTTGGGTGAATAATAGAGGAAAAAATGACGTACAATTGTTGGAAAATCGCTTCTATTCTTCTCTAGACCTGTTTAAGATCTTATAAATCGTACTTAATGCTCATTATTCTATACTCATTTGTTAAAATCTTGTTGGTGCTTTTCCTAGGTTAATTGTACGAGGCGTGCGTTTTACATTGTACACGAGTTATAACGGGAAAATGCGTGTGAATTGTTGTTCCGTGAGAAAAGTATTTCTTTTTTTCTCCAGAGGGTGTCAACCAAAGTGAGAACAAATGAAGACTCGGAGAAGTTAGTTTAGCTAGTTAATTTAGTATATTGGGGTAACAAGGTTCCGAAAAGTCGTTTCGTGAATAAATTGTGAGACGATGGCACGTGATAGACATGTAACCTGAACACTAATGGTTTTGTGTCATAAAAGTCACGTAGTTTAGCAAACTAATTCACAGACACGCAGAGGTATGTTAACAAGTGAAGAGAAATGTTGACAAGATTATTTGGATAAATAATTCCAAGCGCACGGTTCCTCCATTAGTTTTCCGTCGTATACTTATTAATTAGTATACTTTTTGTTGTAACGCATTTTCACAATAGTCCGAATATTTAGTTGATTCGGGTAACATTTAAGAAAGAGAGGCAGTGCCATCTCTGAGACTGTGCTGTAATTTCAACCGACATTTTTTATGACAAGTGGTAAGAATTCGTTTTTATTTTAATAAACTTCAGAAATTTTAGCTTTCTCGACGAAGAAAGCTTAAGAAATAATTCCCGGCTATCAGTAGAACGAACCATCAACAGGCGTTAGCCTACGATGGTTTTTTTATTTAAAGAAAAAAAGCCGAACAAAGAAAAGTGCCCCATTTTGAAACACAACGCTATCTATGCGGTGTATATCCATCCGTGCCCGTCTTCAATAACAATAAACCCTCGTCACTGAATTAAATCTTTAACTCGTTTGCGAAAATAAGATAAATTTTCTTGCAGGGAAAAAAAATATTAAGACGCCAGACGCACAGCTTTCGCGCTAACAATTTTTTCATTGCCTATGCAATCTGAATACGAGCCGGCACTCGCCTCGCGGTTCGCTCCGTAGCCACACCCAACGCTGTTCAGGAACCTTGTTTGCAACTCTGGGCACATGATGAAAACATGGAAAGCCTAATGGAACATAGTTATTTCATCGAGCCAGACGAAGCTTGTGTGACGAGTGAAGAAGATGGGATTGGAAATTATGTCAGTAACACCTCATTGTTGTCAACATCATCTTTTCATCCATCGTAACAATTCAGAAATTAACGCGATAAAAGAAAGCAAACAATCTAACATTAAAATACTAAAAATACTTTTAAACATTTAACAATGGGAATTCAGAGGTGAAACAATATTGAACAGCGCTCACAATGAGTCTCAACTCCAAGCTTTATGTGCACGTAATCTTTAATTAGCGTATTTTTTTCTTTACTCTTCTACTTAGAAATTTGGACTTCTATTATTAATGTGCTATTTGTATTGTTCTATAGAATCCACCGGGGGACAATTCGAAGAATTCACGTGTAAGAAGCAAGAGTGCTGACGTCAACAAACCTCAAGCCAAACGTTTAGCGGATTATTTAAAAATAGTAATGAATTTAATTTAAAAAATAATCCGGTTCTTATAGAGAGCAAAATCTCTTTATTGTTAATTATATATTATTCTAGGGCAAAGACTTGCATACGTTGCACAATGCGTGTGTGGTAACAATGGTCGTCTTTCCGAACAAGCGTTTCATAACTTATCAGAGTGCGGCATTTAATCCCGTTGCGGAAAAATGGCTTGCATCCGAAGCTGGCGAACATTTCAAGAATTCTTTCCTCATTGCGTGCGAAACTGAAATCGGTACCCAACATGCTTTCCGCACTTTTTGCTCTGTTTCGCCGTGTTTTCACCTTTCTTGTCAACAACCATGCAATTGCGTGTAAAGTGCTCTTGCCGTACAATCGAAAACTCGCATGTGTGAGAACATATGTGCAAACACGCTTAAAGCGAGCTAAACTTGCACTAATGAATCATTTGACTCCATTTTCCAGAGAAACAGCGCCCTGATACAATGAAGGAAAACTTTCCCAAAAGAAAAAAGTCCAATTCACTGGAAAAGCAAACTACAAACAATACAGCCGGTACTGCGAGCTCCCGCGGACGTCGAAAAAGAACGTGGGATCTTGAAAGTCTGAAAACGTACCCAATCAAGAAAGCTCGAACGTCATATGAGAAGTAAAAGCGTATATTTTGGCTAAATTTTGTTATTCGAATTACTTGAAGAATGGCTTCCGTTAAATGTGCTATTTTTCGCGCCGTTTAGGGCTGAAACGGAGAACACAGATGGCAGCATTGGCGCTGAGGTCAAAATTATTCGCGAAGCGACTGAACATATCGAATCAGAAATCAAAATCAGCGAAAAAGAGACCGAAATTGAACTCAGTGGAAACACTACTGATGACTTTGAAACTTTACTAGTAGTTATATTCAGTTTTTCAATTATTAATATCACGTATTCTATTATATTATCGGACATTTTTCGCCTTTGTTTACAGAAAAAGTCCAAAAAGCGAAGCATAGTACTGCGAGATGTCCCAAAACGGCCAAGTGTGTCTGGAGTTCAAACACAGAGACTAAATTCGTACTTAAGACGGGTAGAAATCCTCAAGCTAATAATTTTTCTCACCTTTTTTGTACACAACTTATTTCCGAAGCCTATGTTTATTTTGTAGTATTTTAATTATTATTATTATTTAAAAAAGTAAGAAATTTTTTGTGTTATAGGGCAAAGATCTAGAAATCCAGCGCGGAGCTTGTATAGCTACAATGATCGTTTTTCCAAACAAGCAGCAAATAAGTTACCAGAACGTAGCCTTCAACCCAATATCCAACAAGTGGTTTCACTCGGAAGAAATCAATTGTCTCAAAAAAGCGTACCTGATTCACTGTGAGCAAGAAATAGGTAACCGAGTCGTTAAAAGAACTATCTTTTGTCACGCAACTACATTTTTCTCGCCAAAAGATAAACTCCGTCCTTCAGAAATCAAAGAAGCAATCGCCAACAGAGGCTTAAAAGCGAGAACGCCAAGAAATTTGGGTTTGCAAGGTATCAAAACTGCGCTGAAGAGAAAACAGACCAAACCTCAGTAAGATACGTCATTGAATCACTGTTTAAATGAGCACTTTGAGCGTGTTTATGGCTAATTGAATTTATTCTACTCACTTTTCCAGCTTCTTTCTGTTTTTTAAATATGGTTTGATTTTAATTTCTATTTTTATTTTTTTTTAAGAAAAATTATTTAGATTTTTCGGATTTTTTCATATTTTCGGAATTTTTTTCTCTATTCGTGTTGCATTTTATTTATTTTTGTCTATAATTAGTACCCGTGTTTTTTCGAATTTCCAGAGTGAGGCTTGAAGGTGGAGAAGATTCGGAAGTGGAGCCTTGCATTACCATTGTGGCCACGCCCAGTACGTCCAAATCACGGAGCGAAGCCTTGCTTGAGCGACCTAAGAAAAGCGTTTCCAATAATACTGGAGCTCAAAGCCATAGTTTGACTTCATTTCTGGGAAAAGTAAAGGCAGTTTGTCAAATTGATTTAAAAAATTTTGCATTTAGTTAATTTGAAACTGACACTTTGAAAAGAATATATTATTTATTCAACTAATATTTTTTTAAAAATATTTTTGAGAATTCAACGTCTAATTTGTTTTTATTTTAGGCCAAACGGTTACAAACGCAACACGACGCTTGTATTGTAACGTGTATCATTTTTCCCAATCGTCTGAAAAGCACACAACACGTGTTTGCCTTTCATCCTATAGCGGAGGCGTGGCTTACGTCCGAATCCGGTCGGCGGTTCACCATCAGTTTCTTTCGGCATTGTGAAGAAGAATTTGGTAGAGCGCTTCGTTTCTTTTTTCAGATAACTTACAAAAATCTTTTTAAAAAAGTGCCCGGCTTATAACACTCGGTGGGCGTGGCTTTAATAATTCATTCTGTGTTTGTAGCCAAACAGCGTGATACGTCTTTACATTCGGTAGCGCAAGGTAGTTTGGCGTCTAGTGAAATCACAAGTGGTAAAAAATTAGATAATTCTCATCGTTTTGACAAATTCGATTTTCCATAAATTTTATTTCACTTTTGTAATTTGTTTTGTTTGTTTCTGCCAGAGCCAATTGAAATCGAGCAAGTGTTCGAGCTAGAAGATACCAGCTTATTGGACCTCCAAGTTCTGGAAGCATCAGAGACACCTGACGGTGGCCTTTTTGTGGAATTACCGCCTCCTCCTGAAGACATAGGGGAGGAGCTTGCGTTAGGCGCCAATGATGATGCGTTTCGCAGTGAAATCGAACTTCCGGGCCCAGTTCAGCCGGTCGTTGAGGAAAGACAAGCCCCTATCGTCCTTAAAACCAAAGAAGCGCAAATTAAGCATTTCACCATTGAATATGACAGTAATTTATTGACAATTTTTCCAAGATTTTTAAAACAAAAATTAAGTACATAAATTTTACAAAATTAAAATCAACACCTATTCATATGCAACTCATTTTTAAATATCCTTTTCCAAGGTATTGAGTATTTTTTTTCCTTTGTTTGTTTTATTTATTCTGGAAATAGCATTATTTATGTGTATAGTTAACGAAGATTTGTGTTTGTAGTTAGTATTTATTTTTATTCTATTTTTTTCTTAATAGTTTTTTTACTATATTATTTCTTGTCTGTACTTAGGTGATACGAAGAGGAAGTTAACCAAAGAAGAACTCGGGCAGATAATTGGAATGTTACCTCTGGTAGACAATCAGATGGTGCCTATCGACAAAGATCTAATGGTCTTCAATCCAGGAGGCAACCGAATTAGAGTATCGACGGTAGAAACTGTATCGAAAGGTGGCTTGTCTGTAACGCAAAATTCATCAATTGGAATAACTTGAAATGTTCTGTACGTCGTAATACATTGAAATTTGCCTGAACCTCAAGTGTTGACTATAGTACTTCATTTTGAACAAGCTTCCTGTCAGAACGAAGTCTAGAAAAATAAAAAAAAAATATGTGTCACCTGTGACAAGTTGCAATGGTAACATAGCACCCGAACTATTTGTATTTCAAATAACTTATCAAACAAGTTAATGTTTTGGCCGAGCGGTCTAAGGCATTGCCTTGGGATCGTGAGATCGTGGGTTCGAGTCCCCGTGTCCGAGGTTTGGTTTTTCAGAGGAAAAAAAACCCTGACTATGCCCTGGCCTGCTTCCTATGGTGCCTGGTATATCCCAATAACATGGGATTACCAAGAGTACCACTGGAAACAGCATGGGAAGCATGAGAAGGGATAGGAAAGGGTGAACGAGACCTCGGAAAACATGATGCATCGTGCATCGCACTTTTTCCCATGTTATTCCTTATGGGATTTCAAAATTTTTGGCTCCTGAGACGCCCTCAGGGCATAATTTCATATTCAAGCTCAGTTTTCTCGCTTATTTGAAGGGCTAGCGCAATAATTCTTACAGATTTGGAATCCTCTCGTCGAGGCTGACAAATTGCATTCCTTAATTTCCATATTGCAGACATGTCGATTTATTAGGATACATGGGAATTACCAAAATC
This sequence comes from Triops longicaudatus, assembly GCA_022885665.1. Taxonomy (NCBI): domain Eukaryota; kingdom Metazoa; phylum Arthropoda; class Branchiopoda; order Notostraca; family Triopsidae; genus Triops; species Triops longicaudatus. The sequence goes on along the minus strand of JAGQDJ010000183.1, from coordinate 786 downwards.
ATTGTAATTCCAGTAGAATTAATAAGTATTATAATAATAGTTTTAGTACAACAAACCGCTTTTGTTGGTGGAAATAAAATTACTACCGTGGAGTTTGTCTCTGTCAAGTGCGACTAATTTGCTAAACAATTTAATAAAATCATTTTTCTTCTGTAAAAAAAATAAAAAAAACGTGTTGCTTTCACGTCTCCCAATTCACAAATAATTAGTTTATGCTGCTACCTAAAAGTATTCAAGTATTTTAGACAGTTCTGACGACCTCGTAGCCGAAATCTTTTTAAACATCTCGATTGGTCTGAAACATAGTATTTTCACGATGAAAGAAGGTAAAACATAATAATCAAGCACAACTTTGGCGTAAATGTTGTATATCACATTTTGATTCGCTTTAATAAAAAAGCACACAATTTTACATTCTTAGAAATAATATAACAAGAGTCAATAAGACCACTTTAGGCAAGGGACATAGATATCATACACATTAACATGAATTAATTACAAATTCCATCTGCGAATCACGTTGGGACCCACAGTTTTCCATTCCTGCTGTGTCACCGTTGCTTGCTCGAGCCCTTCGCTATTCGCTAGAACACATGCTTCAATATACGACGCATGATACCGATACGGAAATGCGTGAGCTTTTATATAAAAAAAATTATAGTAATAAAATCAATAAATAAAAAGATATCGTCTCCTTTATACCTTAGGTTTAATATTCGTTGGTACGAAACGTTTTAACTCGGATTCAAATCTCGGTACAAATCCTGGACGCATGCTCACCACCAG